>VDFB02276527.1:0-86805 GCA_007258455.2 Sequoia sempervirens
TGTGAAATATAAAAAGGCCTAGAAAGATGAATAAAATACAGTAAAAAGCTATGAGACTAGAAGTGTGCACCTAGAAGACTAGAGAAGGAAAAATGGAGGTCTGGATCACTAAAAAATCTACTATTGAAGGTGACTGGGACTCATTCGCCAAGTTGGGCGAATTAGTCTAGTTTTTGGGAAAATGCATTGGAGCAGGTTTCAGCCAAAAGGGTATCCAAATCTATAAAAATATTGATTATGCTTATACAGTGGGACTCATTCACCAATAGGGTATGTGTAGGATCATCATGGAAAAAACAGGCCCTTAAATGGCAAAAAATTCAAAAAAAATCAGAGTTAGGAAACTTGATGTAAATTTTTTGAATAAGTTATCAATATTATTTCAAAAATATGTAAGAATAAAATCTGTAAAAAATTGAGTTTAGTTTTTAAACTACTAGGTTTGTTTAAAAAAAAAAATCTATTTGGTGAAAATTTGAAATTTCAATGCAATAGTACTTAAATTTCAGGGAAAAAATAAGAAGTAGGTATCTCTCTAACCACCCTAACCACAATAAAATGATAATTTTTTTAATAAGATTTTAGATATAAGTAAAGGACTCATATCTTGATCTGATGCATATTTTTTTGTAATTTTTTTTAAGTAAATAATTAAATATGAATTTTTTATTACAAATTTTAAAAAATATAACAAACTTGTATGTTTGACTGCCTTAGCTTGGTCAAAACTTCATGAAATTCAAATTTTATTTTTTTAATCCTATAATATGCAAAGCATAGAATGTGATGCATGTTTTAGATTCAAAAAATGTGATACCGTTTGAAAGCTATAGATTTTTTTCAATCAGCCTATCAATCAGTACTTTAGTCGTAATTTGAATAGAAAATGAATAATAATTACTTATTAAATTCAAAGTAAAGCATAATTTATATTGGTGGAAAGTTGAGAATCTCCTTTAAAAACCCTTCTCGTTTCGTCAATTTTGGGTAAAAAAAAGTCATCAGCCACATACCCATCATATTGCCACTTTTTGGCCCATCATGATCCTGCACATACCCAATAGTGGTGAATCAATCTACTTCTACTTTTTTGGAAATTCTGGATTGGATTCAGTGCCTCTTGATTTTCTCTACTCTTTTTGACTAGTTTTTGTTGGATGTTGTGGTTGTGTTGATGATATGTGGTTTTTATTGATGTCAACACTATTAGCATTAATTCATTAGAAGTTGTATATGTCAGGGATATTGAGAAAACTGTAATGGAATGAGTTGCAAGTCGTCAGTGGTGAAGTGAAGTTCAGTATGTCAATAAGTTTTGTACGCTGATGATTAGAGGTTGTGGACTAAAGGGTTTTTTTCTGAGTATATCTAGTTTATCCATGTCAAAGTTTCAAAGATCCGTGTGAAGATTTGATCGAGTTATAAAGATTTATATTCTGATAGTTTTTTTGTTGCTTTAATTGGTGTTATTGATTGAAGATGGTGTGATTTCAGTTAGTTTAGTTGTTGTGGATGCTTCTCTAGTGATTCATGATGTTTGTGGATGTTTCCAGATTATGCTCTATCTCTTTTGCATGTTTGCATTGATCGTTGTGCTCGTGGATGGTGATTTTCTCTTGCGTGTTCATTTTTTTCTTGTTCTTGGCTGATATGGTGTTTGTAGTGTGTTGTGGATCTTCCAAGAGTAATTAATTGAAGTATTTTCATGTTGGAGACATTGATTTGGGTCCTCAATAAGTGTGGCTGACCTTGGTTGATTTGCATTAATAATCTTTAGTGTTTTGGGCTGATAGTTTATATTCATTTTATTATTTTGTTGAAGCCGACATGTAGGGATGAAATTTCTTGTTGTGGATATATATAAGCGATTTTTTATTCAAATTAAAGTATGCTAGTGGATGTCGAGTGTATGTGTATGTGCAAATAAATTCTTAATCATTTGAAGGAAGAGCAGAGAGTGAAGAAGAGTGAAGAAATGTTCATGTGCTTAACTGGAACTCTAATCAGGTATTAGCAGATGCTAAATTATTAGTTCAAATCCCTACGATGTAATCTAATTATTTTAGTAAGACATTGAGTCTTCCTTTGGGTAGTTAGTCTTGTTGTAATTGAGTAGTGAGCTCTATGCAGTGTTCCTGAATGCACGTGCATTCCCCATATTTCATTTCTTTATACTTTTAATAGGGTATAATCTCGTGGACTAATCTCCACCGTGGTTTTTCCCCTAACAGGGTTTCCATGTAAAAAATCTTGGTGTTATGTGTGTTTCTGATGTGTTGATGATTTATGCTTTCATGGTTAATAATCAAATCTGAGAATAAGGTTAATAAGTTCAATAAGTTTTAAATTTTTGGGACAACTGATGCACCCCCCCTCTTAGTTGTCTACCCTTGTGTTTCCAACAATTGGTATTAGAGAAGGTTCCTTGGAAGAAGTTTAATAGCTTGAGGTGATTTGGGATGACATCATACAAGGATAGTCCTAGATTTGATGGAACAAATTATTCTTTGTGGAATACTCGAATGGAGTGTCATTTGAGATGCATTGGTGAACCCTTCTGGAACATTACAAGTAATAGGTATGTTATTCCTCAGAATGGTCCTAATACTAGTACTGAGATTAGAGATGTTGAGTATAATATCAGGGCTAAGGAAGCATTGTTGAGTGCCTTGACTGATTCTAAGGTGACAAATGTTATGGATCTGAAGACTACTTATGAGATATGGAAAAAGTTGGAAACCTTGTATGAAGGTGATGCTAATGTGAAGATTGCTAAGTTGCAGAGTCTAAAAGGGAAATATGAAAAGTTAAGAATGGGTGATGATGCGAACATTACTATTTTTATGCAAAGAGTGAATGAACTTGTGTGTGGTATCAGATGTGTTGGTGGACAAATAGAAGAATTAGAGATTGTTTCTAAAGTGCTTAGATCCTTTCCTAATTCATACAAAGTCAAAGCTAGTGCTATTGAAGAGCTTTAGACTGTAACAAATGTAACCAGAGATATGTTGGTTGGTAAGCTTACTAATTTTGAGTTGAGTGAATTTGGTGATGCCCTTCTTAAGGTTGAATCTTCATTTAAGGCTACTACTTCCGAAAGAGATAGACAAAGATGTGATATGGGTGAGAGTTCATCTAGAAAGATATTCAAGTATGAGGATGAAATCATACAGATTGAAGAAGAAGAAAGAGATCTAGAAGAGTTGGAAGCACTTATTTTCAAAAGAGTACTAAGAGGAAAAGGTAAGTATGAAGGAAAATTGTCTCTTAAATGTTTTTCTTGCAATAAGATAGGTCATTTTGCATCAAGTGTCTAGAAAGAGCTCCTAAACCAAGACATAAAAAGCCTAGATTTCAAAATAATTGTTACTATGCTACTGATGAAGGTGTGACATATGATGAATCTAATAAAGAAAATAGAAGTGATGATGAATGGGTATTTACTGCTATCAAGGAAAATAATCTTGTATCTACTGAATCTGCTAGTTGTACAAATTTGGAGAAAGCCCTAGCTGCTTAAGTTGAAGAGAAAGATGAATGGGTGATTGACAATGGTTGTTCACATCATATGATAAGAGATAAAAGTAAGTTTGTAAGATTGGAAAAGTATGATGGTGGTGTTGTGAGATTTGGTGATAATATAGTTGGTGTGATCCCTGGAAAATGATGCATTTCTCTTGATGGTAAGCATAATATCGATGATGTCCTGTATGTGGAAGGCTTGAAGCATAATATTTTAAGTATTGGTCAGATGGTTGACAATGGATACAATCTTCAATTCAAGGATGGAAAGTGTAGAATATTGAGTTCTAGAAATGTAATTGCATCACATACAAAAACAAAAGTTAATATCTTTCACTTGAGTGTTGCTAGTAAAATTTGTTTGATTGATCAAGTTGATGAAATTTGGTTATGGCATAAGAGAATGTGTCATGTTAACTTTGATAATATTGTCAAGATAAATTCTACTAAGGCTATGAGAGATCTACCTAAGTTGGTGAAACCTACTAATGCCATATACAAGGAATGCTAGTTAGGAAAGTAAACTAGAATTTCAATTCGAAGCAAACAACATTGTTCAAATGAATTGTTGGAGCTTGTGCATACTGATTTGTGTGGTCCCTCTAAGGTTAGAAGTTTACAAGGTCACAAGTATTTCATGTTAATCATTTATGATTATTCTAGAATGGTGTGGGTTACCTTCTTAAGTGAGAAATCTGAAGCACTGGAAAAGTTCAAGATCTTTAAGGCTATGGTTGGTATAGAGACAAGTCTAAAGATTAAATGTCTCAGATCAAATAGAGGTGGTGAATTCACTTCAGGTGAATTTAATTCTTTTTGTGAAGAACATGGAATAAAGAGACAATTATTTACACCACGAACCCCTCAGCAAAATGAAGTTGTGGAAATAAAGAACAAAACAATTGAAGATGCTACTAGAACTATGATACTGGAAGGAAATGTCCCTCATATCTACTGGAGAGAAGTTGTGAGTACTATTGTGTACACACTCAATATGGTACAAATCAAAGGTGATACTGGTAAGACCCCTTTTGAGCTATGGACTGGTCAAAATATTATTGTTAAATATATTTCAAGATATTTGGAAGCAAATGTTATATCAAGAGAGATGAAGATATAGGAAAGTTTGATTCTAGTAGTGATGAAGGTTTCTTTCTGGGTTATTCTACTAAAAACAAGGCCTGTCGATGTTACAATAAAAGATTGAGGAAAATGGTTCAAAGTGCAAATGTTAGGGTTGATGAAGACTTAGGTACACCATTAAGAACCTGTGGATATGATTCTAATGATTAGGATGACAATACAAACAAAGGAAAGAAAATTCAGACTAAAAATCAAGTGCAAATTATTCCAGTTAATCAGGAAAATCAAGAGGAAGAAGAAACTAGTGAAATTGCAGAAGTGAGAACACAAGAGCCTGAAGTTGAAGAACATACTAAGAAGACTGTGAGGTATGTAACATTGAATCATTCAGAAGATCAGATTATAGGTGATACAAAAAAAGGTGTCCAGACTAGAAGAAATATTGTAGAAGAATATTGCTTGATTTCAAAGACTAAGACTACTAGCGTGAATGAAGCATGTAAAGATGAGCATTGGGTTAAAGCAATGAAAGAGGAGCTAAAACAGATTGAAAAGAATGATACAAGGATTCTTGTTCCCAGACCTAAGGATGAGAATGTCATTGGAACTAAATGGGTCTTTAGAAACAAACTGAATAAGCAAGGTGAAGTGGTTAGAAACAAAGCAAGAATGGTATGCAAAGGATATTCACAGATGGAAGGAATTTATTTTGAAGAGATTTTTTCCCCTGTTGCTAGAATTGAAGTTGTAAGATTATTTCTCTCTTGCCTCATGCTACTTTCATGCCAACCAAGGTTTATCGATGGATGTCAAGTCAACTTTCTAAATGGCTAATTGGAAATAAAGAGGTGTATGCTGGAACAACCCGATGGATTTCAATTAACCTGACAAGGAGGACATGGTGTGTCAATTGAAGAAAGCATTGTATGAGACTGAGGATGATTTGAGGGATTGATAGGATGCTTTGGCATGAATTTAGATTGACTGATGGCTGCAGAGATCTGACTATAAACATAATGAGACATCGATTGTTTGATCAACCATTGATTTTCATTGATCAGGACTTTAGATACCTGAAGAGAACAATCTCTTACTCTTGGACAATGGCATCCCAGATGATGATTTTACTTTGAGTGCCCTTTTAATACGCTGATTGGGCATGAGATGCAAATGACCAGAAAGCACTAGTGGTGGAGCATCTTTCTTGCAAGAATTTGATTCCATGGTTAAGTACATAAGAATTCCATTTCCTTTATCTATCACAAAGGTTGAATACATTACATCGCTAGCAATTGTACTCCACCCTCGTGGATGAAGCATACGTTGAAGGGCATCGAAAGCGTATACGAGCCCATTACATATTCTATGGTGTTGCATTCAAATACAAAGCATATATATATTAATTTTCACTTTTTGAGAGAAAAAGGTGAGTGAAAAGGAAGTCGGATTGGAGTATGTGCCTACTAAGGAGCAGATTGTAGACATCTTTACCATGTTGTTATCTAAGGATACTTTTGAGTATCTCAAAGGGAAGTTAGGGGTGATTACCCCTCCTAATCAGAACTAAGGATGCATTGCTTTGCATCAGTCCATTCATTTCATAGTTGTATCTTGATCTAGATTGATGTTGTGGTGGTTGCTACTCAAGGGGAGTAGTCAAATGTTCAAATGCTCAGATATGTTGTTCAGAGTTTGTGTGGAGCTTAGAGATCTTTTTCATTGATGTCAAAGGGGGAGAAGATCATGTGAAAAAAATTCTGGGGAAGAAGAGCCTTATGGGAAAGAAGATCATGTGAAAAAGTTGAGGAGAAAATGAGTCAAATCCTAAGGGGGAGTAAGTGTCAAGAGTTAGTTGTGTTGATGGTGTTTTTCAAATTATGTGTTGCCATCAATTCCAAAGGGGGAAATTGTCGGATGTTTTGGTTGTGTTACTGATATGTGGTTGTCATTGATGTCAACACTATTAGCATTAATTCATTAGATGTTGTATATGTCGGGGATATTGAGAAAATTGTAATGGAATGAGTTGTAGGTTGTTAATGGTGAAGTGAAGTTCAGTATGTCGATAAGTCCTATACATTGATGATCAAAGGTTGTAGAATAAAGGGTTTGTTGCTAAGTATATCTAGTTTATCCACGTCAAAGTTTCAAAGATCTGTGTGAAGATTTGATCGAGTTATGAAGATTTATATTCTGATAGTTTTTCTATTGCTTCAGTTGGTGTTACTGATTGAAGATGGTGCGATTTCAGTTAGTTCAGTTGTGGATTCTTCTCTCATGATTCATGATGTTTTTGGATGTTTCTATATTGTGCTCTATCATTTTTTCACGTCCAATTGATCGTTGTGCTTGTGGTTGGCAATTTTCTCTTACGTGTTCATGTTTTTCTTGTTCTTGGCCCACATGGTGTTTGTAGTGTGTTGTGGATCTTTCAGGAGTAATTAATTGAAATATTTTCATGTTGGAGATGTTGATTTGGGTCCTCACTAAGTTGTGGCTGACCTTGGTTGATTCACATTAATAATCTTTAGTGTTTTGGGCTGATAGTTTATATTCATTTTATTATTTTGTTGAAGCTGAGATGTAGGGATGAAATTTCTTGTTGTGGATATTTATAAGCAATTGCTTATTCAAATTGAAGTATTCCAATGGATGTCAAGTGTATTTGTATGAGTGAATAAAGTCCTAATCATTCGAGGGTAGGGAAAATTTTGAAGAAGAGTGAATAAATGTTCATGTGCTTAAATGGAACTGTGATCAGGCATTAGCATATGCTAATTTATCAGTTCAAATCCCTAGAGATGTAATTTGATTCTTTCTGTAAGATAGTATGTCTTCCTTTGGGTGGTTAGCCTTGTTGTAATTGAGCAGTGAGCTCTCGACAGTGTGCCTGAATGCATGTGCATTCCCCATATTTCATTTCTTTATACTTTTAATAGGGTATAATCTTGTGGACTAATCTCCACCATGGTTTTTCCCCTAACAGGGTTTCCACATAAAAAATCTTGGTGTTATGTGTGTTTTTGATGTGTTGATGATTTATGTGTTCATGGTTAATAATCAAATCTAAGAATAAGGTTAATAAGTTCAATAAGTTTTAAATTTACAGGAAAACTAATTCACCCCCCTTTTCAGTTGTCTACCCTTGTGTTGCCAATATTTTTTGGATATGAAACTATAAATTCCCACCTATAGACCTTCTCCAAGCTTCTCCAAGGCTTGATGACAACTTGAAAACTTTTCTCCAACTTTGCTTCTTGAAAATTCTACAACCTAAACATGCAAATTGCACAAAAGAAAATGGAAATTTTTTGTGGGGGTTAGTGAATAGGGGTTTGGCTTGGCAAACCCCTTGTTGGTAATTAAACTTTGAAATGAAAGAAAATATGAAAGGAGAATGATGAATGAACAAATAGTAGTGTTGCAACTCACAAAACCATTGTAATTAAGTGCTGTAATTATGCTTGAAATGGTTACAATGGATGTGGTTCTTGATTCCTACTTGAAGGAGAGAGATCTTGAATGAAATTCTTGCTTGGATCATGAACTCTACATCAAAAATGTTAGAAAAATAACAAACATGAAGAATACAATCTTTGACATGATGATTGATGCTTGAAGAATGCTCTTGAAAGCTTGATAATTTTCCCTTGAAATGCCTTGAATGCTCTTGTGAATGCTTAATAATATCTTGTGAACTCTTGAATGAATACTTGAATGCTTCAGTGCTTGTTAGGAGAAAATGAGTTAAAGGACCTTGTATTTATAGTTAATTATGCAAGAATTATCAAAATTAGAACACTACAAGTTGACATCAGATCTAGGAGAATAAAATCCTGCCATAAATTTGGATTAAATTTGAATTTTGGTCACACAAGGCTCATTCGCCCAAGGTGGTGAATGAGTCCCATTACACATAATTTGTATGGGACCAAAAATTAAAAGTGTCTAAAAATGTGTGAAACATACATTAGAGCCAAAAAAAACCTAGGTGGGACTCATTTTACCAAGGTGGTGAATGAGTCCCAAACACTAAATCTAGGCCACACAAGGTAGGAACATCTGAATTATGATTGGTTACTGATTGGTGTCAAAATTATCCTCAAAAAGATAAAATAAATGAGGCTTGTGGATGCAAAATAAGGCCAATTGAAGCATAAGAAATCCCAACTATTAATGACGAGGCTAGAGGAATGTGAAAGTGTGTTAAACAACACTTTACAACACTCCAAATAAGACAAGGTTAATATTGATTATGATTAAAATTATGTTTATTATGTTTATTTAATTGATAAAACCCTAGAAAAGTGTTAAAGTGTGCTACTACACTTCACAACACTTTTGCAAGGCACCATTAAATTTCATTATTTCACAAGCACCTAAGGCCTAATGTGAATGTGTTATCCATATTAAAACACTAAATCAAGCCAACATTAAGCCAAAATCCACAAGGAGGACCCAAACAAATGCGAAAAATGTCAAAGGACCCTTTTTTCAACACTACACCTAGTAGGAGAGTATTTAGTAGAGAAAAAAACTAGAAGTTCATGAATTTCAATGGTTGGATATTCTAAAATAACTTCATCACAAGTAGGGGAGTCATCAATGGTTGGGAATTCTCCTGTATCAAATCATTCTCACAAATAGGAGAATTGGGCAAAGTGATATTAGGGGATGTGACAATGGTATCATCCTTGTATCCAATAATGTCTTCCCAAGTAGGAGAGGTAGGGGAAGAGAAACAAATAGGATTCTCATAACTATCATTGGTTGGATCTTCTAACACCAAAATATCTTATTCACAAATAGGAGAGATATTGGGAGAAGACCAAGTTTGATTGTCATGATTGTCCACTATTGTATTCTCTTTTGAACACTAAAACATTCTCATAATTGGGAGAGATGAAATTTTTATTAGCATGCTTAAAAATTTAAGATACTAACATTGTGTGCCCTAAAATGAAGAGTACTTTTATCCAACTTATGCAATGCTTCAGGAATGTAAACAATGCGTACCCAAAAATGAAAAGTACTTTTATCCAAAATATGCCAAGCTTCAAGAATGTAAACAATGTGTATCCAAAAGTGAAAAGTACTTTTATCCATATTATGCAAAGCTTCAGGAATGTAAACATTTTTAGATCTAATTATTTTCACTACTGAAATAATTTTCTAATGATTTAAAATTGACTTACATAAATGGATGTTTAGACCTAGATGCATAAAACAAAAATTCCTAAATTTTTTCCAAAATGATACAATGGGCTACTAGTAGCTTTAGGAAGTGAAAAAATCCACAAAAAGCTCATAAAATATGGTTTTATAGGCCTTGAAGGACTCATTCACCCATGGAAAAATGGGTCCCAGTTCAAGTTTTTTTAAAAGTGAGAAATGCAATTTCTAAGTGATTACATGTTTTCTCTATTCCAGGTCTCAGATATTAACTTCTGTAACAAAATTTTCTAAAATTTGATGACCTGATGCAAGTGAAATTAATGAAAAATGATGATTTATATGATAGTTTTAAAAATGCAATTGTGATCCAATTTTCTAATTTAAGCGACATGCTAATATGTAAGTACTATGCAAAATCAATCTAACATTATACAATTTTTGTTAAATTTTTAGATTTAAAATGAATGCAAAATGCAAGTTTACACATAAAATACAATGCAACTTTATGCCAAATTTAGAAACCCTAAATTATGTAATGAATTAATAGAAATAATAAATCTAGGGTTTAAATGCACTCAAGATCAAAAATTAGAATGTTCAAATACTCGGGTGCACCAAAATGAAACGAAGAAAAATAGGGTAGGGTTCAAACACATAGAGTTTTACACTAAATTTGGAATATTTCACCAAATTTACTATAAATAAAAAGGGAAAAATGGGGTAATGAACCTAGCTATTCTTCTATTTTATTCAGGAAATGAGATCCCTCAAGTTAAAATCCACTCTCAACCCTTAGGTGGGTGAATTCTATGGAAGATCTACAAATTTCCTTTATGTGTGTGGATGGGGGTAGAGTGAAAACGATACTTTTGGGAGATGAAAACAAAATAGAAAATAAACTCAAAACTAAAATTTAAGACCATATCTAAGTATATTAAACATAGAGCTAATAGACATAATTTATTTCATGCAGATCAAATGAGTGAAGACTTAAAATTGATCTAAAAAATAATCACAAAGTGTGTTGTTTTGCCACAAAGCATCCTGAGATAACTTTTGATAGAAATAAATGAACATGGTTTTTGGAATAAAGATTTAAAATACCAAATGCATTCATTCATGACATGTAAAGATTTGATCTAATAGATTAAACATAATACTAATAGAAATAGTTTATTTCATGTAGATTGAATAAAGGGAAAATCTTATGCACCTATTACAAAATGATGTTTCTAGAAGCTATCTAAGGACTCATTCACCCATTGGTGAATGGGCCCTTTTAGGGATTTTCAAAATTAATTTCTTGGTCCTTTGATCCTATGTTTGAACTTCCAAATTATCTGGGTTTCACAATTGGGCAGTTGGATATAAATTTGAGGTTTAAGTTTCCATGAGATGACAATAAAGGTGACAACAAATGAAACTTTACAATTTTACACTTTTAATATCTTTTCTTTAACCTGAAATATGAAACACACAAAGAGAGGGGATAAATATTTGTTTTTGGGTGAATTGTGGTTTGCCTTGGTCAAACCTCATTTTGGTAATTAAACCTTTAAATGAAATTAAATAGCATGAAAGGAATGATGAATGAATAAATCTATGCTACCACTCAACAAACCCTTGAATAAACCTTGCAATGTAGATATGCATCTTACATGAAATGGCCTCAATGGATGTGGATATTAAATTCCTAGATAACTACATTCCTGTTAATGATATATGGTCCTATTAAATACTAGTTTCTAGAATGCCACCTAGGAAACTAACTCCTAAGTAAACGTATTAATGATGTGAATAGGTCCAACTAATATCTAGTTAGGAAATAATCCCATTCACACTAACACCCCCACCAAAAGTGCAACTTGGGAGTGTAGTTATGATGCAAATTATGATGTAGTGATGATGGGTCCCAACTACTAGGCCATGTTAGGTATCCATGTCCAAATAAAAATGCAATCTCTTACAAACAAAGAAAAAGGAGAAAACCTCATGGGAAAAAACTCTTCCCCAAAAAAGAGATATAATGAAAAATTTATGCTAATCATGTATAAGTAATGGAAGTGATGATGGAGGTCTCAATATCAATACCCCCTAAAACTACATCCATCACAAGAATACAATACAAGAATTTCTCCATTGAAGGAATAGATGGAGACTAGATTTACCCCCTAAATGAAGTGTCCTCAAAGCCACTGAATGAAGTCTAAAGCCAAAAGAGTATCCAATGATGACAAACCACATGTATCCTGCTAGGAAGAAACAAATATAATGGTGAATGATGAAGAAAATCCAACTCCATGATGAAGTGAGAGGGAAGAAGCCTTATATATGATATCTTTAAAAGGGAATCAAGTGCCTCCAAGGATGCCTCACAGATCAAGATCCCTAATCAAGTTCAAAACAAGGAAATGTGGGGACTCAAGAAAACTCTCCAAAGTAGAATCTGCATAGAGGAGAGAAATTCCCTCAAGCATTCCCTCCAAACTTGTAGAAGTAGCCAAGTCTACAATACATGAAACAAAGCCATCCTATAACCCCAAGTCTGAAAAATTGAATATATCCTATTGGACTAAATGAGATGATGATGGTACCACATGAAGAAGATCCAAATCCAACCAACCACCACAACCATTAGGTGAGTTATAATCCCACCTAGAATTTGGAGATTGAGGAATATAGGAATCATCATCATGATGGAAATGAGAGAAGGTATATATCCTAGACTAATGATCAACCCGACCTACAACAAAAGGCTCTCTTGTCTCCTTCTGAATGATTATTAAATCAAATGTGAACTCAATTGTATTGTCTTCCTGAGCAAACTGATAGGATGAGAGTAGATTATGGTCCATCTCAGGTATAAATGCAACATCATGAATTTTCCCAAAACCAAAATTAACATCACACATAACAATTACATGAGCTATGGTAGCATTAGCAGTGAGAATTTTATCAAACTCGGACGCTCTAATTGATCCTTGAATGATGTAATCATGAGACCTAACAATGTTCCTTGAAGCTCTTGAATAAATAATCCATCTAGGGTCATGTCTATCAACAAATGTAGTGATCAATGCTTGAACCTTACCTTTATAAGAAGTAGATCATGTTTCCTTCTTAAATGGTGGCTCCTCAAGTGTGGTAGAAGAAGAAGGTGAACAAGATGAAGAAGGAACTAAAATGTTGTGATCCTTGAGAAGTTGTCTCAACTCATGGATCTCCTTCTTGAAGCATGCCTATTCACTATGACCTCTCCCCTAGAAAAAGGTACATGTGGGCTTCTCCTTCTTAGATTTTCTCTCTTTTGAAAAGGTGTTGGAAGTATCACTAGATCCTATCTTAGCTTTCCACCAATATAAATTATGTTTTACTTTGAATTTAATAAATAATTATTATTCATTTTCTATTTGAATTACGACTAAAGTCTTGGTTGATAGGATGATTGAAAAAAATCTATAGCTTTCAAACAGTATCATATTTTTTGAATCCAAAACATGCATCGCATTCTATCCTTCACATACTATAGGATAAAAAAAATGAATTCCATGAAGTTTGGCCAAGTTAAGGTGGTTAGACATACAAGTTTTTATATTTTTTTAAAGTTGTAATAAAAAATTCATAATTAATTATTTACTCGGAAAAAAATTACAAAAAAATATGCATCACATCAAGACATGAGTCCTCTACTTTTATCTAAAATATTATAAAAAAATATTATCATTTTATTATGGTTAGGGTGGTCAGACAGACACCTACTTCTTATTTTTTCCCTAAAATTTAAGTACTACTTCACTGAAATTTCAAAATTTTAGGTCAAATAGATTTAAAAAAAAAAAAAACCTAGTAGTTTAGAAACTACATTCAATTTGCTACAAATTCTATTCTTACATATTTTGAAATAATATAGATAACTTATTCAAATTTTTTATGTCAAGTTCTAACTCGATTTTCTAATTTTTCACCACTTTTTTTCCATGATGATCCTAAGGGTATGTGCAAGATCATCATGGAAAAACAGGCCCTTGAGTGGTGATGAAATTAAAAAAATCAGAGTTAGGAAATTTGATATAAAAAATTGAATAAGTTATCTATATTATTTCAAAAATATGTAAGAATAGAATCTGTAGAAAATTGAATGTAGTTTCTAAACTACTATTTTATTTTTTTAAAAAATATTTGGTAAAAATTTGAAATTTCAATGCAGAGTACTTAAATTTAGGAAAAGAAGTAGGTGTCTGTCTGACCACCCACAATAAAATGATAATATTTTTTAATAAAATTTTAGATATAAGTAGATGACTCATGTCCCTGTGATGCATATTTTTGTAATTTTTTCCAAGTAAATAATTAATTATGAATTTTTTATTACAACTTTTAAAAAATATAAAAAAATTGTATGTATGACCACCTTAACTTGATCAAAACTTCATGAAATTCAATTTTTTTTTTTAATCCTATAGTATACGAAGTATAGAATGTGACACATTTTTTAGATTCAAAAAATGTGATACCGTTTGAAAGCTATAGATTTTTTTCAATCAACCTATCAATCAAGACTTTAGTTGTAATTCAAATAGAAAATGAATAATAATTATTTATTAAATTCAGAGTAAAGCATAATTTATATATCAATCAAGGTGGAAAATGCAGAGTAAAGATAATTTATATTGGTGGAAAGCTGAGAATCTCCTTTAAAAACCCTTTTTGTTTCATCAATTTTGGGTAAAAAGAAAGTCATTAGCCACATACCCTATAGATACCCTTCATATCACCACTTTTTGGCCCATCATGATCCCACACATACCCTGCACATACCCTTCTTCCCTTTCCCCTTAGGTGGTGTGGAAAGCAATGCACGAGACTTTGAAGTGGAATCATTCTGACTAATCTTTGATTGCTCCCTAGTCAATCTCTCACAAAAAGTCTCAAATGATGGCATCGCAAAATTATTACCTAGTCCATCCATAGTAGAGTATAAAGAAGTACCAAAATAGGAAATTGAACCTTTTAACTTTGACAAGATCAAGAATATGTAGTCCTTATCAATTTTATCCTTACCACATCCTACCAATTGAGTATGCAAAGACTTAAACTTCATCAAACTATCCTCAATTGTAGGATATGCATCAGTGGAAAGGGCTGCCAACTTAGCTTCTAACTATAATGCTCTAACTGTTAGTTTTATGATCAGGTGTAATGCATAGAAAATTAATTCAAAATCAACACAAAGACATAGTAAATACCCTGGGAAAACCCTCCACTTGAGGGAGAAAAACCCAAAAACAATATATCACTTATATATTGAATCACCAATAGAGTCTCCTTTACAATAGAGGCTAAAATGAAGGCCTATAACATGCACCACAAGCATATGCAATATAACAACATAATGAGGCAATTTGATAATGACAATCTCAGCCCACAACAATATCGATCTTCTCTTGAAGATGAACTCGCACTTTAATGAAATTGAACATATGAAGAATATGAATGAATGAAAAATGAAAGATGATGAATATATATACAAGTGGAAAGGTCATCACACTTCAAGATAAGTCGACCCTTCATAGAAGATTACACCCCTTCAATAAATCACATCCAATGATCAATAGGTCGACCTTATAATAAATCGTGCCTCTTCAATAGATCGAGCCATTTCACATTAACAAATATTAACTATCATTTATCAAATGACATGGCCAATCATAAAATCGATCTCAACAATTAAATAGCCGATAGGATATAATTTAATTGTTCTCCTTATGTGCGATCTAGGCTAGAAGATGTCATTGACGCTGTCATAAACATCAACACTAACATCACTGACTAAACCAAAGAGATCCTTATATTTGTCCCATTCTTTTCTAGGCGTAGTACACCCCTTAATGTAGAAGAACAAAGAATCAGAAACATGCAATGCAATCAAGCCCATTACCTTATCACATTTTTTCCAATGAGAAAAATTCCCATACTCTTTGGTGAACTCAAGCTGTTTCTCTATCAAGGTAGACCACAATCCCCTAGACCAAAGAAGCCTCTGCATCTTTACCTTCCATGTGTGATAATTATGAGGAATAAGAACCTCAAATCTTGAATCTGCCATGTATGCCAAAACAAAATCTACCAAGAGGAAAATATATCTAATAGAAATGTTGTGAAACCTCCAATATATGATAAGCCAGTGAAAATAAATCCTCCAATACAAACAAACCTTTCCAAAATTGTAGTATGTCCAGGTTATCAAGCAAATGCCATAAATTGCAAAATCTTAATAGAGAATATTTGGGGCTAAATCTAAAAAAAGTGGATGAACAAAATGATAGAGCTCTGAATCACCTTTGCATTACCACTGGAATCTCCAAAATCTGACAAAATGGTGAAAACATACATGCTCGGGAGTCCAAATGGAAGCTCTAACTTCTACTAGCTATAATTCATACCCATAGAAAAATATAGAAAAATACTTTGCATGGATGTGAAGTACATAGAACTAGCTTTCTAGTGATATATAGTTTGTGAAAATATGATATCTTGGTGAAAAATTATGCTTCGTAGAGAAAAAACTACCCAATATGGGGGTGCAGGCTAAATAGGTGCAAAATTCAAACACCTAGGGCAAAAGAAATTTGGCCCCTAGACGCCAATGCTACCTTGGAGTGCACTGTCGCACTTCCAACTACATGGCGGCGGGGTTGAGATCGAGTAGTATTAGGCGACACCGCTAGTGGCTCCCCCACTGTTCGTCAGTCACTAGCAAGTCCATAGTTATGTATAGCAAAGGATGGTGTGACAGTCAACAATGGGAGAGGAAGGAATCTACCTGACGTAAATGTCAACTTAGTAGACAAGTAAGAGAAAAAATGGATGTGTCCAACAAGCAGTGGAAAAGGAAGAACGAGGTGACAGACCTAACAAAATCGTAGACAAGACTGCAAAATCTAAATCCATGGACCCTGCATAATATTGAAGACTCGTGCAAATGTTAATCTTGTGAACTATACAAAGTCTTCAATACCTACAATAAATCCCTTCCAAAAACTCTAACAAAGCTACAAATTTGAAGAAAATCGAATGATGGATGAGATTTTGATGTTGCCAAATGGCAATCAAAACTCAAATGTATACCGATTTAAATTTTCAAAATCCACATTAAGCTGACATCGAATATTAAATAAACAACCACCGATTTAATAAAATGTCAATTGGGATTAAGTGAGCCCCAAAAATATTTATTTTTTGCAACTAAAGTAAAAAAAATCCCAAAGAGATTTTATTTTGAGAACCTATAATGAGATAGATGACCAAAGGTTGAATATTTTTTTGCTTTGGGGGGGAAGAGATTTTTTTTTTCTCCAACACTTGCACGATCTGCACTCTGCCCACAATATCACTACAAAAAAAGTTTGATGGCGTCCAATTAATGATATCAAATCTCAACAAATGGGTAGGTGATCATTAGGTTTTTAGACCTTTTGAACACAATGATGAAGTCAAATCTGACCCAAAGTGACTCATAAATCAATTGTTTCCCAGATGAGGACAACTAGCCCTTCGAGAAAACCTTTCAGCCTTTGATGATCTCCTCAACTCATCTTGAATATGAGATGAATCTTCTATATGGCCTTAGCTCTGATACCATGTTGGAAATATGAAGTAAACACCCAATTGAAGCTACGGTCTTCAATGGATCACCAAGAAGAAAAGCATCCACATGAACAAGAAAGTAGTGCACTATGAGAAAGAAGGGAACTTGATCAAATGATGATCTATGTTGAATTGATCTAGAATGCTTTACAAATGTACAAGAGCCTTCCTTATATAGGCAAGGATAGAGGTAGTTGTGTAATCACCTTAGTTACAATCATTAAATGCCTAATGCATAATTATAAATGCATGAGTGAAATATTAAATTCCTAGATAACTACACATGCCTATTAATGAGATATGGTCCCATTAAATACTAGTTTCTAGAATGCCACCTAGGAAACTAACTCCTAAGTAAACTTATTAATGATGTGAATAGGTCAAACTAATATCTAGTTAGGAAATAATCCCATTCACACTAACACATTGAACTTTGAATCTTGCTTGAAATAATGCTTTGAATGTTTGATAGGATCATAAAACCTACACCACCATATTAGCTCCAAAAACATGCATGATGCAAGAAGACTTTGACATGAAAATTGGGTCTTGATTTCTACAATAAAACTTCAATAAATCTTCCTTTGAATGTCTTTGAAAGTGATCTTGATCATCAACTTTTCTATAGTAATGCTCTCTTGAAAATTCTAGGTTAAACATAGTGAAATAACCTTATATTTATATATATGTATCCTTAATTTCCCAAAATTTAAATATCGCAAACCAACATTGAAATATAGATTTGAATATGTTCAAATATCTCCAAAAACATAATTTAAATTTAGGTCCTAGGTCTAAGGGAGGACCCATTCTCCCATCGGTGAATGGGTCCTAAATCCCTAAATCTAGGACACACATTGCTCAATGAGAAGTGTTATGTTAAGACATTAATTAATGTCGGGTTTCCTCTTAAGAAAATGTGATAAAATAGGCTTGATAAATGAATTAAGGGGAAAATTAAGTTCAATTAAATAAAGGAGCCCTAACTAAGTGTGAAAGTGTAATTAAATATATTTTACAACACTAAATTAAGGCACAATTAAGTTCAAATTAACTAGGAAGATCCAAACAAGTGTGAAAATGTAAAAGGGATACCTATTTCTACACTACAATAATAAGGAGTGGCTTTTTTAATAAATGAAAGAGTGCAAGGATTACATTTCAAGCATAAATACAAACACCTTTAGTACCTCTTTACACTAGGGAAAGGAAAGGTCAAGGTAGTACATTAAAATAATATAAAGAAAAGGGATAAATTCATTCATACAAAGGGATATATAGATATCCAATAAGATCATTCCAAACAGAGGCAAAAAAAAATAGTAAAATTCACTAAAAAGTGTGGAAAAGAGATATTGAGTGATACCCTCATTAAAAATGTGTCAACCACATTGCTGCCTTTCCAAAAATAATAAAAAAGGATATCTTAGGGATGTGCTAGAAGTGCTTTATGGCTTCCTCAAGCAAACTACAATGCTTCCAATTTAAGTAATTCTAAATCTTAAAATTAGCATTTTTGAATCATCTTCAGCAATTAAGTCATTACACGTTTTTAATCTTAGTTTTAAGCTTGGCACCATATCTATCCATTTTTCACCGCTATTTATTTTATGGCTAAAGTGAATAATATTTGTATGTGATAGAAACCTTTAGAATCCCTAATGTTGATTCCTCTACTAGTGAAATCAATAATACCTTTCGATGTGCCATCAAATTCTAGCTTGATCTATCCTAAAATAAGTGGTTGTCGAATCATTAAATTATTTTTTCTAGAATCAAAATCTCTTAGCTATTGCAAATAAGGGACTTTAACTAGAAGTACTTATTAAATTCACATGTAGCATAACTTGAGAAAAGTAGAATTATAAAAAAAATTGACATTCTCACAAATCCTCATGAAAGTAATAATTTAAAATTTAAAAATATTATAGATGTATAAATTAATTTTTATAAATAATATTTTAATCATTATTTGTATTTTTTATGTTTACTAAAAGTAGCACCAAAATACAAAGGTTGGTTTTATTGTCATGGAAATAAAATAAATAAATTAAATTTATTAGATAACTACATATATATCACTTAATCTTATTTTCAATATTTTATTGACAATCTGTAAATTTATAAATAATAATAATAATAATTAAATATATTATTAGTTTTCTATTTACATTATTTCAAAACTCAAAAACATGTCACCTTTTCATGATTCAAGTTAAAAAAGGTTAGTATGATCATTTCTTTTATAAAAGTGTTTACTTCTAAATTCTTTTATTTATTAAGAAAATAAATTTTAATTCTAACTTAAAAATTATTTTATTTTAGTTAAATTACTTACATAATTTTTGTTTGAGGAGTTATTTTATCTTTGTAATTTTAGTTTTACTTTTCAACATAATATACTTAAATAAGAAAATTTAAATTTTATTTTAATAATTTTATTTTTAAAACAATTATGTTAACTATAATTTAGTTTTATGTACATAACATGAAACTCTTGGATAACACTATAAAACATCTTTTAGCTAATAAGGATTGTTATGCATGTTATAGCTTTTTATATGCGTCTATAGATATTACTAGTGTAGATATATGAAATACATTTATCTAAAAGATGCTAAGAGATATCAAACTTGAGGCACATACCTATCTTAAATAATCAATTTAATATAATATCTAAAGACTTATATATCTTAATATTTTTGAGATGGATAAATTACAAATATCTATACTTGTTACCAAGTCAAATGAAATTGAATTTTACATGTTCTAAAGGTTCCCTTTAATTTAGATTTATTATAAACTAAAAAATAATAATAATAAATGTTTGAAATAATTAAACTTTATAATATAGAAAAATGTGGTAATTTAACCATTATAATTTTCATATACAAATGATTATATAATTAATATAATCATACTTAAATTTGAGATATTAGAATTATTTAAATGTCAATTAGTATTTTAATAATATGATAATAATAGATATTAACACAAAATGCAATGTATATACAAATAAAAAATTGATATTTATGTTTGAAATAATACTAGCATACATATATTAATTAATAATATATGTAAAAAAATGTTGAGAGTTATCATTATCGAGGCACCTTTTGACTTGAGAAAAAATGTTTACATTTTCATTAACATGAATTTCCAAAGTAATATATATGATTTCATTATAGTTTCTATCATTGTTTATTTCAATTCTCATATATAAGGGTACACATTCAAATTTAAAATAATACCAACTTGTTATAACAAAACATAACATCAACATCTACCATTTCCATTTTACTAGAACTCAAATACTTTTAATTTGTTTAATTAATAAATGTATGCTAGTTTATTTTTTAGTTTAACTCTATTATTATCAATTCATAAATTTTCATCAATCATCAGATTTAGTATTGAAAACAACAATGAACAATATCACAACAAAAATCACATCAACTAACTTAGATATATCCACTGGTTTTTTTAAATTGTTTGAATATATTGTTAAAATGATATACACTCAAGCATTTCAATGTCATGAAACCTAGAGCTTTGCAATTGAATCTAATAAAGCTTTACTCTCAGATGAATAATCAAACTTTGTTGTTTTTATGACTGTGAATTTAATCCTTTGTTCATCATTATAAGTCTCTCTTTTCACTTGAAGTTTATATCTATTGAAAAGGACCTTTTGTATAATGTGTGCAAACTTAATGTCATCTCATAGGTCAAGGGAATAAGGGTGCTACACCGCCACCGAGTGGCGGATTTGGCATGGAATAGATCCCCCCACTTTGATGATGAAATGGTGGATACATATGAAATGACATCTTTGGCTTTCCCTTTCATTGCACATCTCCTTTATTAGTATTTCCTTCATAACTGCCACCTACCAGAATGGCAGCTTTGGCTTTTCCTTTCATTGCACATCTCCTTTATCAATACTGCCTTCATAACCGTCACCTACTAGAATGGCAGTTACAAAGACAATATTGATAATGTCGATGTCAAAGGTTGGCTCCTTTCTTCTTTATGTACAACATTAACAATTTTTAAGACAATATTTCAATGGCTACAAGGGATACTCCATCACCTCAAAAAAAAGACATACAATAAAAAGTTTGGTAACCAAATGAAAGGAAAGTTTATTTGTATTATAGTTTCAGAATAAATCGACTTCATGCCTAACAGTGTGGTTGGAGCATTTACTATCCAACATTTATAAAAAACACAAGATAAGAGTAATTAACATTTTTTGTTGTTGTTAGTGGTACTCACAAAAATGATTTGGTATAAAATTTGAATTAATATAATAATTCTATTACATTATAATATAATTATTGTATTACATTATAATATAATTATTGTATTACATTATAATATAATTATTGTATTACATTATAATATAATTATTGTATTACATTATAAGATAATTATTGTATTATAGTGTGGTTGGAGAATTTACTATCCAACATTTATAAAAAAACATAAGATAATAGTAATTCGCATCCTATGTTGTTGTTAGTGGTACTCACAAAAATGATTGGGTATAAAATTTGAATTAATATCTATCTCTATCTCCATCTCTCCATATTTAAATTCTTATTATCTTTCTCCATCTCTATCTTTGTATCTATCCATCTCTCTTTACCCCTATATCTTTTCCTCTCTACCCCTCTCTATATATCAATTCCTATCTCTATATTTATATTTCTATCTCTTCCTCTCCCCCCTCTCTATATATTTATCTCTTCTGAATCTATATATATCCCTTTCTCCTCTCTCTTTATCTCTCCCTCTCTCTCCATATCCCTCTCCTCCATCTCCATCTTTATCTCTAACTTCCTCTTTATCTCAATCTCCTAACCCCCCTCTCTCTTCCCCCATATCTATCCCTCTTTATGTACACATCTACCTCTCTCTCCCTCTCTCCCTATTTCAAACATATCATTAGCCTATTGGTAATGGAGCCTTACTATCTTCCTGATTCAAAGGCTTTGTTTTAGTTGTGTTTGAATCCCTATAAGAAGATACATATTTGCTTTGCAGCTATCACTTCTCCATCAAGAACTTTGTTGCACAAAAAAAAAAAAATTTAAATAGCCTACCAATTGACCTCATGTATACTATAATGCATGTAAACAATAAACCAAAAAATTCCCTAATTGGTTTATTGTTTAATGTCAAGGGGTGTCTTAATGGTTCAATGAAAATTAAGATGCCTATGCAAACACTCAAACTCATGTTTTAAGAGAACATCAAGTTAAAAAATTTCATATAAATGAAAAAATAAAACATAGAACCTAATGGTAAAACCAAGACCCCCAACCTAATGAAACCCTTAAATCTATTTCAGTTTCCATTTGTAACAAGGAAAGAGCAAAGAGAAGAGTAAAAAATGAGGAATGAAAAGGATTTGGTCAACCATCAATATCATCATTCTGCTAGTTACCAATGATCAATTTCTCTTCTTGAAATACTAAGTGTTCAAGCGTGTAGAATGCGACATGTTTGGATTATATTAGATTTGATGAGATTGTTAGACCAAGACACCAAAAAACAAAAGACATAAAGCTTCACCTACAAATTCTTTTGTCATAAATCATACAATATTATGTTTACATTTATTTCAATTTCTTTTCATGCAAATCAATAAATGAAATCCTAACTTCATTTGATTTACTTTGGCCAAACTTAAAATGATCAATTGTGTGCTAATTAAATAGTGCTAAGTGATTGATACTTTATTTAAAATATGTTTAAGTGGCATTTATTCATTTCTCATTGGGGAAAGGTGGGATTTCCTTTCAAAATACAATTCTTCTAAATTCTACCATTTGGTCATTTAACATACATTGTTTTATGTGAGTAGGAACAATATGAACCAACTAATAAAAATGCACTATCGAGACCATCTATTTAACATGTAATCAACTATTCTATTCTATTTTACCTCTCAACTAAGGTTCATAGTTCAAGCATAACAAAATTCAACACAATTTTTTAAGATACATGTAATTTTTTTATATGGATTTGGGCATAAATACCTGTACTTAGAGCCTCACTGAAATTCCAACTGAAAGAGTACGGAATATGCTTTCTATATAGATATGCAAATAGATAGAATTTGAAAAGCTTATCCCATGTAAATTATAAAAAATATTATTATTAATTAAGGACCACAATTCAATAAATCGTTATAGACACGAGATACCAAGTTCTAACTCCACATCACAGCTTTGGAAATAACTAAAACATCAAGAACAAAGAGAAGAGTAAAAATGAGGAATGAAAAGGATTTGGTCAACCATCAATATCATAATTCTGCTAGGTACCAATCATCAACTTATCTTCTTGAAATCATAAGTGTTCAAGCATGTAGAATGTGACATGTTTGGATTAGATTAGATTTGATGAGATTGTTAGACCGAGACACCAAAAAGCATAAGACATAAAGCTTGACCTACAGAGTCTTTTGTTAGACCAATACGAATATGCAAATAATCTCAACAAGGATGCCAACACATGAATACTATACATGCGAGTAATTGAAATTAGAATGCCTTGAATTGGGCTAGAAGCATTTTTATTTTTAAATGAAGTTGAGTCCTTATAGCAAAACTTAATAGCTTCTTGTGAGAAAAATATGAGAAAGACAAAAAAGAAAGATGAAAAAAGCTGAAGAAACAAAGTAGGCTTATAAAAATTAATTTTTTTTGAATGAATGTAACATCAAATTCCAAATTTACAAGGAAAACTCACAAACGTCAAATTTTAGAACCCAGCTAACAAAATCAGCTAAAATTTCAAACAAGGTGTTATTTTAACTCAAAATTCATCAAGTGCCACTAAATATTCCAAACTAACTCTAAATCCCACATTCTCCATTTTCTCAGACAAAAATGTAACAAAAATAGGAAATCCAACCATTCAATTCCTCAACATTTTCTCAAAAAAATGTTTTTAAAAACACCTAAAATTATGGAAAATGAAAATTCCCTAACTATGACCAACAAAACCAATGAAACAAAAAATGACAACCTCTTTTATCAAAATTTATCACATCCTTGTAGAATTTTTCAAACAAATTTATCTAACCCCATCTTAGCCTTTTGTTTTCAATTTTAAAGCCTTCAAATCCTGTATCAAGAACCATTTTTGAGAATTGGTTATCCTTCATTGGTGCATAATGACACATGATGAAGGTTTTAACTCCTATCCAATCTTTTTTCCCCCATTTTACAAAATTTCCCCACCTTTCACCTCCAATAATTGGTTGGGCCAAACTGTGCACCATCACCAAGAATCGTTGCACCCCAGTTGACATGGCTTTCATGGGAAAATAATCTCGATGGTGAAGGCAGAGAAAAGCTTGGGCAAGAAGCAGCAATGGTAAACGACTATGTGGCTTGGTTGAGTGTGGCAACTTTCGAAGGTGGATAAACAAATGAAATATTTTTTTCTTTCATATATGAATATGTAGATAAAGGAATTTTCATTTGTAGATTTTGATATTTTAATATTGAAAATGTTACCTTAATATGTATATTCAATGGTATTTTTCAAATATTTAATTTATATTAAATTTAGTCAACATATTTCATGAATTAAATGACATTTTTGAAATATTAAATTTATTTAACTTAATCTTTGCAAAATATTAAAATATATTTTTAATATAAAAAATGTATATTAAACAATCTATTCAATAAATTTAATATTTCCATTTTTCATATGTATATTTATATATTTTATTTGAATTTTTTTTTAATATAAAATACAAAGTAACCTACTTTTAAAAATAGTTATTGAAGTAAATATCAAATAATTTTTAAGTAAATAGAAAAGTTCTTCACATAAAAAAAAGTAATCAAGGTGAATAAAATAGTGTTTATCCCATTATTATTTAAACATAAAGTTAGCCTTCACCAAAACATCAACTTTAATTTGTTGAGTTTTTATTATTGACACATCACATAGTAATTTATAATTTTTTTCTTTAATTCATAATTCACCAAAGGATGCACATTAAAATTCATTATCTAAAAAACATTCCCATTAATTCTTAAATGCTATTAAAATTTATTGTTTTAAAGTATAATAGAATTTTATTTATTTAAATATATTTATTATTTATTATGATTTTTTATGATACAAATGTTAATATTTAATATCATAAACTTTAGTTAACAATTAAAAAGAACATTTAATTTTAATATATTAAATCTTAAAAAAAAGAGTAGTGGCCCTCCGCTATGGTATATATTTATATAGTTTAAATTAAAGTTTAAATAAGGTTTAAATAATTAAAGTTTAACATAAATTTTTAAATAAATATTAAAACAAATTTTAAATAATATTTAATATGAGTTGAAATAAAATTTTAAATATAAATTTTGAATAAAATTTAATATGAATTTTAATGTAAAATTTAATATGAATTTTAATGTAAAATTTAATATAAATTTTTAACTTAATGTAAATGAAAATAAGTTATTTTTTTATGTGTACATAAAAAAAAATCTCATTTACCCTAGAAAGACACATTAAATTAAATTTTTACACAAAATTTACATGTTAGTTAAAATATCACTATAGTTAAAATTATTAAAAAAAAAATTAGTGAGAGCAAAATTTACTATAGTTTAATTATTTAAACATAAAATGAAGTTAGTCTTCATATCAGATTAAATTTGTTTAAACATAAAATGAAGTTAGTCTTCACGTCAAATTAAATTTGTTGAGTTTTTATTGTCACAGGTTTGCTTTCACTATATAACCTCTCGGTGTAATTATTAAAACTTTTTTTAGTGAGAGCAAAATTTACAATAGTTTAATTATTTAAACATAAAATGAAGGTCTTCATGTCAAATTAAATTTGTTTAAACATAAATGAAGTTAGTCTTCATGTCAAATTAATTTTTTTGTGTTTTTATTGACATAGGTTTGCTTTCACTTTATAACGCCTTGTAATTAATAGAAAAAAATTGAATAATTTTATCTTTATTTAAGAAATTAAAATAAGGATATATATGTAAAATAAATTTTTATTTTTTTAAATTCTTATGAGTACAATGATGTAAAAGAAATAATTTTCTCCCAATCAAAATATTCATATAATAAATGACAAATACATAAGAATTATTTACTCAATAATACATAGACATTAATTATCTATCTTGATCAATAATTTTAAATGGCAAAGCTGTAACGCCCGCCGTGCAAGCCCCAAAGAACAAACAAATAAAGAACGCAAATATTTATTTTTTTTAAACACAAAACAAATAATCGACATACTAAGTATTAAATGATCATATACATACTCATATAATTCATTTCATTCTAATACAAACAACGTAATCAACTATGTCCTTTGGGGCCCACGAGGTCATATCGAAATAGACATTACTAAACATCAACTCATAAGATATCAAAAGGAATTAATGAAGACCACATTAGATATATATATACATAGATTCCATCATAAGATAAAACCATGAGAAATCACATAACCGAATAAAGTTACAAAGTCGATAACTACATTACAACATCCTTCAAATTTTACATCATATCAATATAGTTACATCATGAATCCCAAACATGTGGGATGAATACAATATACAAAATTATCGAAATACAAAGAGATCATCTGGAGCAACTCTTCAACTGGATGAGACTGAAGCCAACGAACACTGATGGGGAACCCAACGGTGTGCGGAGCACGTTCCACCCGACCACCCCCGTGCTAAGAGGTGACAGAGAAGTAACTCCGACCAAGACTGACAACAGAAGTACAACATACAAGAAGTACCAACATAGATCCATAACGCAATATTCCAATTAAAATGAACAAACAATAACATCATATTACAATATCATAAAGATACAAGATCGTAAGTCAAATATAAATGAGATCATACAACGCATACAGAGGATGTATCAAAACAATAACCATAAATCAATTTAAATCAATTCAAACAACAATCTAAACCAACTCCCATAACCTACTTCTAGAGGAACTCAATAAAGTAAAACACATGGGCAACTAGGGGAGAGTGTCATCGCATAGTCCTACATGGGCTGTCCTGTGCTCTTCCTCCCAACTGGAGGCGTCGGTCCCATCTATGGCTGTCCTGTTCTCTTCCTCCCAATTGGAGGCGCCGGTCCATAGGGTGACTAATGCAGAGCCATAAACCTCTCGAGAGGACGAGGTTACGACCTTGCCGACCACTGCCTTCTCAGCCTTCCATTAGCCTGCGGAAACACTAATGAAGGCGAGGCATCCATATTTTAAATCTTGTAATGATGTTACTACCCAACCCTCCTAAGTTAATTATTAGGTTTTCACTTGATTACTAACTCACTCGTGGGTTATCCTGAGCCCTTCCCCTTAAACGGGGCGCCGGCCCCCACGAGGAGCCACTCTCCCTAGAGACTCCACATAAAAACCAAAAATTAATAGGGGTTGTACCATTGCAATCATGAACACCAAATATAACAACAAAAGCAATACACGAGGAATAACCCATCTCTCAAATTACATACCATAATCAAAATCTCAAAACTTGGTACACCCCACTCGTAATACTTAACTTAATAGAAACTCAAGATGAAGAGATATAAATTAAATCAAAATCAAAATCCTCTAGAAGCTAAAGTGTTAACACAAACGGGTTCCCTCATCAATGAACTAACAATGTCCTGAACCCAACAATTCAACAAAACTCAATTTCAAGAATAAAAATAAAAGAAATAACTTATTTAATTCCAAAGTAGATTCCATAATAAATTCTTTTCCTAAAATATATTCACACTAAAACCAGAAATAAATAACAATACTGTCATATATTCATAAATTGATTTCTCTACTGAAATTATCCTCTCAAAGTTGTAATTGGATAAATCCATAACAAAAGAAATAGATTTCTTTCTATTATTCCCAATATAACCAGATTGTGTTTAATTTTTAACCGGAAAAAGCAATAAAATATTTACTGATAAAATTAATTAGTTACAGCAACAATTAAATCAGTGCAACCAGAATAAATGAATTAATAATTAAATATATATATATACGAATATAAATATATATATATATAAACATACATATATATATAAATAAATATATATATATCTATATATATATATAAACATATATATATATATATATATCTTAATAAAGGTAGATGTGCACAGCAAATAGAAATTCGCGTTTTATTAAAAAAAATTCTAAATACATATAAATTTAAATGGGACATTGTAATCCCAACACACGGGCACAGAAACAAACGCCCGGCCGTGGGCAGTCTACGGACTACTCATGGCAGTCCTTCGGACTGCCGTGGATAGTCCGCAGACTGTCACACAGTACTGGTGGCAGGGTGGTGGGTACGGCTGAGGCCGAACCACCACACAACCCCCAAAAAATATATATATATATAAATAAAACTCAAAATTAAATGCACAGTGCCGACAGAGAAATTCGATAATTTAAAATTTCATTCAAAATTTTCATATGTATAAATACATGTGGGTATATATATATATTTATATATATATATATATAATATATATATATATATGTATATATATATATACACTGGAATTTGAGCATTTCAAAAACAGGGAAAGATATTTATACTGTACATTTCACTATGCATAATTGAAATAGAAAGAACTGGTTTATAAAATATTTGTATGAACCAAAATATCACAACCCAGAAATCTGTTGAAAGGAAATTTCCCTTAAACAAAATGTATATTTTATTTTTTTAAAACAAATGAGACAACAAAACTACTGTTCATTTCCAGATTGCAACAAAATCCCTTTTCAATAAACAACAACCCAGAAACCCTCCGAAATTCCATTTAACAAATAACAATTCCCAATTTCTAGCTAAATATTCTTTGATTAAACCATAACCCCAATGGATTTTCTTCCTACAATTATTTTATTTTCAACCCTAGATAAAAAATTTCATTCACAGAGAACAGTTCCTATTTTAACAGAGGATAATTAATTAAAAGAAAAGAACCTGGCGTCCTTCGCTTGCAGAAAATTGTAGAAGCTTATTCCCTGCTGCTGATCCTTCCAGCAACAGCTCCAATTCTTCCTTCCTCTTTACTAATTTCTCCAGAAAAATAGAAAAAGAAACCAAGGACAGAAAATTATTGAAAGTAAAATTTCTCTAGCATTCGAACCATTCCCCAAACAAAGAAAACCCCTTATTAAAATCCATGCTCAGGAAAACGTTTCAATTTCCTCTTCGTGTGAATACCAGAGGTCACATTTCAATAAATCAAAATAATATTTAATCCTTAATTTCTTTTGTTGCCTTTTTGTGTATTTATATTTCATTTTCTTTTATCATGCATTTGATTAAAACTAAATAAGTTTAAAACCATAAAATGAACTTATATATATATATATATATTCATCATCTCCACAATTCTTTATTAAATAATTACTTTCATTTTAAAATAATTAAAATCAACCATTGTGAGACTCAAAATAAATGTAATATTTTTACTATTACTACTAATATTTATCCATTGCCTTATTTAATTATTATTTTATGTTTTTATTTTATTAATTGCTTAATTATTTAGATCACAATATAAAACCATACACCACATCAGATACACCATAAAATCACAATAACATACAAAGGCTAATGCAACAACACAAATGAATATGACCAAGACGCACAAACCAAGAAGGTACAAGACTGTTGACACCTTGGAATGGAGTTACTTTCATGTCACCTTTATTCAACTTCCTGCCGTTGGGTTGGTTCAATGCTCGCCCAGACCTATCGAAATAGGTGGAATCGAGTCTTATTCCTGCAAAGCCTGCATCCAACAAGGTGATATACAATATACATTCATACATAAAATCAATTACAAAGCATTGTGAGAAGGATTTGCAGTGTAGCAGGGCGCTCGCGAACGAGTGATGCTACCTGTCCCCTCACCAATTCATATCATCATCTAAAGCATTATAAATTTACATTAATTTGCATCAATATCATCAATCACTATTTTCTAGTCTACTGAGTTCCAAATAATTTCATCAAAACAATCGTAATAAAATATCATCATAATATCCATGGCATCATAAGAGTATATAATCAGTAATAGTCTAAGCTATCACAACATAATAACAACAATATCATCCAAATCACAATGTGCCAAACCAAAAACCACAGAGAATAACAAGAATCAAGCAGTAACATGAGGGGTATTACATCCTCCCCCCCTAAAATTCGGCTTACTCCTGGAAGCCAGTAAAAAGATAAGGATAAGAATCCCTAATACGAGAGGCATCCTCCCAAGTAGCTGAAGCCTCATCATTCGGGTCCCACTGAACCCGCACCTGATCAATCTCTCTGCCTCTGAGGGTAAGTCGCCGATGCTGAAGCACAGCCACGGGCTCGAGTGCCAGCTACCCGTCCTCGACTTGAAGAGCATTCCAATCCAAAACATGAGTAACATCAGGAAAATACGGTCTAAGAACAGAAACATGAAATACATCGTGGATCCGCGACAAACTGGGTGGCAAAGCTAAACGGTAAGCAATAGGTCCAATCCGCTCCAACACCTTAAAGGGTCCAACGAAGCGAGGCACAAGCTTCAAACCCTTTCTGTAACGAATTGGGCTCTTCCGCAGGTGCACTCGAAGGAACACCCGATCACCAACTGCAAACTGCCGATCAACTCTATGAGCGTCAGCATATTTCTTCTATCTATCCTGGGCAGCTACAAGATGCTCCCGAATGTGAGACACCTGCTGCTCCATATCTCTAAGCATCTCGGGCCCAAGAAGCACCCTGTCCTCCAAACGATCCCAACTCAGAGGAGTACGACATGGACAGCCGTACAAAGCCTGAAAAGGAGCCATACCAATAGAACTATGGTACCCATTGTTATACGCAAACTCAACCAAGTACAGATAGTCCTCCCAACGTGATTGCTGATCCATAACATACATGCGAAGCCTATCCTCAAGCACCTGGTTAACTCTCTCAGTTTGACCAGCAGTCTCAGGATGGTAGGCAGAATTGAAATTCAACTTAGTTCCCAAAGACTGCTGCAAAGATGTCCACAACGCCGATGTGAATACCGGATCTCTGTCAGAAATGATCTTCCGTGGTATCCCATGCAATCTAACAATATCATTCATGAACACCTTAGCAACATAAGATGTCGTATACGAAGATCGAACAGGAGAAAAATCAACTACCTTAGTCAATCTGTCAACTGTGAAAATAACATCATGCCGTCTAGATGACATAGGCAACCCAACAATGAAATCCATGGAAATAACATCCCATTTCCACTTCAGAACAAGGTGAGGCTGTAGCAATCCTGCTGGATGATGATGTTCCGCCTTCACTCTCTGACATTCAAGACATTGAGCCACAAAATCGGCGATATCCCGCTTCATTCCTGACCAAAAGTAAAGCGACCGAATATTCACATACATTTTCTTGACTCCAGGATGTGCCATGTAAGGTGCCCGATGACCCTCTGTCAAAATCAAGGTACGAAGACCCTCTGAAGAAGGTACATACAACCGTCCAGAGAAATGCAAAGCACCATCCGAATCCAACGAATAACCAGCAAATTTCCCTTCCAAAGCTCTACCTGATTCTACCTCAGCTTTCACCTCTGAATACCAACTATCTGAAGGAAGGGCTGCGAGAATTTGACTCTTCAAATCCACCTCAAGAGACATTGCAGAAACCTCATGCCTACGTCGACTTAGAGCGTCAGCCACCACATTTTCCTTACCCTGAATATACTTAACCTCAAAATCATACTCACACAAAAATTCCATCCACCTCCTCTGCCTTGCATTCAAATTCGGCTGAGTGAAGATGTATTGCAAACTTCGGTGATCTGTATGCAACTCAAACCGGTGTCCTAACAAAAAGTGCCTCCATCTCACAAGAGCATGAACAACTGCGGCCAATTCCAGGTCATGTGTGGGATAATTGAGTTCATGATCTTTTAGTTTCCAAGATTCATAGGCAATCACTCTCCCTTCCTGCATCAACACTGCTCCCAGACCCCCCAAAGAGGCGTCAGTACAAACCACGAAATCACATGAAGGATCCGACACTGCCAAAATTGGAGCACTAGTTAGTTTTTCCTTAAGAGTTTGGAAAGCTAACTGACACTATTCTGTCCAAAGAAATTTCTTTCCTTTCCTCTGGAGTGACGTGATAGGATGCGCAATCCTTGAAAAGCCTTGAACGAACCGCCGATAATACCCAGCTAATCCCATGAAACTGCGAACTTCTGAGACATTCGTGGGCACGGGCCAATCCATGATAGCTTGGATTTTAGTAGGATCAACAGAAATTCCTTCCTCAAAAATCACATGGCCTAAATACTGAACTTCAGTCTTATAAAAGTCACACTTTGCCAGATTGGCATACAACTGGTTATCCCTTAAGCACTGCAAAACCTGCTTTAGATGCACCTCATGTTCCTCTATAGACTTAGAATAAATCAAAATATCATCAAGAAACACAAGGACGAACCTATCCTAGTAAGTTCGAAACACTCTATTCATCAGACTCATAAAGACTGAAGGTGCATTCGTTAACCCGAATGGCATCACTGTGAACTCGTAATGTCCGTACCAAGTACGAAATGCAGTTTTATGAATGTCGGCCTCTGCTATCTGCAATTGATGATACCCTGACTTAAGGTCGATCTTGGAAAATACCTTTGCCCCTTTTATCTGATCAAAGAGGTCATCAATCCTAGGAAGGGGATAACGATTCTTTACTGTTACCTTATTCAATTGTCGGTAATCGATACAAAGGCAAAGAGACCCATCCTTCTTTTTGACAAAGATTACTGGTGCTCCCCAAGGAGAAACACTAGGACGGATAAACCCCTTAGCTAACAATTCTTCCAACTGCAGACGAAGCTCTTGGAGCTCCTGCATGGTCATCCTGTAAGGAGCCCGAGAGATAGGCTCAGCCCCAGGCACCAGATCTATCCTGAAATCCACCTCACGCTTAGGAGGCATACCTGGTATCTCATTAGGGAAAACATCAGAAAATTCTGCAAGAAGAGGGTAATCATTCAATGACACCTCAGGGCTAACCTCCGACTCAAGGTCACTAACCGATACTGCAAAGAGCTGACAACCCTGACGAAAACACCTTTTTAACTGCATAGCTGAGATCATTCTTAAAGAAACAGGCCTCTGAACACCCACAATTTCCACCTCTTTACCAAAATCATCCACACACCGTACTGCTTTACGGCGACAATCTATCAATGCACGATGTGAGCTTAGCCAATCCATGCCCAAGACTACATCATAAGAACCAAGTGGAAGAATTCTGAGGTCCACCTTAGTCGACATTGCCCCTAACTCTAACCTACAACCTTGCACAAGCTTCTCGACCACAACCTTAGATCCTGAAGCTAACTCAACCTGCCACTTTTCACTTTGCTTTATTGCCCCCAGTTTACATCGCTCAACAACTAAAGGAGATATAAAAGAATCAGATGCACCAGAATCAAAAAGTACTGAAATGTTAAACTTATGTAATGAACCTGTAGTCTCAATGACGGTACTCTGATGATCCACCTGCCGATTATCCACTGTTGCGAAGACTCGGTGGGATCTCCCTGCATCACCCACTGATGGCTCAGACACAGCTGGTTTCTGACTAAACTCTGAAGTGCTCTTCTAAGGACACATCCTAGCAATATGCCCCTGCTGCCCACATGAAAAACATCCAGAACCTCGACCAAAACCTCTTCCCCTGGATGGAGCATTTGATTGCTGAAAACTCCCACGATTAGGTGGAGACTGAAAACTTAGTGCAGGCTGTTCCGATCGCGTACGGTTCCAGTTCCGATCCTTGTGAAACTGAAAGGGACCACCCTGCTGAGAAGTAGCATTCTTATGCTTCGGTTGAGATTGCTGCTGCTGACCCCCTCTTGAAGGCCCAAAATGACTCTTAGAAGGTCCTGCTGACTGTGTCTGACCCCCTTGAGAACCAGCTCTAGGAGTGGGCACACTACCAATCTGTACTCCTACATGACCACCCAAAGCCATAGCCAAGTTTTCCTCTACCAAACGAGCCTTCTTGATAGCAACTTCCATGGTCTTAGGTTCGAAGATCCTTACACCACCACTGATACGTGCGTTCAAACCTCGAAAAAAAGTGTTGAACCAACATCCCTTCATCATGGCTAATCCCTGCATACTGTTTCAGCTCATAGAAGCGACGTTCATATTGCTCCACTAACATTGCCATTTGCTTAAGATCGTGGAATTCATCTGCCCTGCACTGCCTCCAATGATCTGAGAGGAAGCGAGCCCTGAACCTTTCCAAGAAAAACTCCCAAGTGACCATACTGATATCCATATGCAACTTATGTTCCTCTAGCTGCCACCAAGTGGACGCGAAACCCCACAAATGCATAACAGCACATCGAGCCTTGGTATTACTACCGTAAGGGTGCATTATGAAGCATTGGCCCAAATCGATTAACCAGGTCTCGGCTTCCAACCCTCCTCCAGAGCCATCGAAGGTAGGTGGATGAGCTCTCATTAAGTCCCTCATATGACCTGCTAATAATGCATCCTGCTCAACTTCAGCTCCCCTATGCCTTGGAGACCTTTCTCTTTCTCTCTCAACTGGCTGATCCCCATTAGGCCTAGGGCCCAATCTATCAAGAAGCTCACCCAAAAGATGCTGTAACTGACCATCCAACCCTGGCTGTTTCGGGTTTGGTTCACCACCCGACAGATTGTTCTGAGAGTTCTATTGCTCCTGAGACTCAGGACCGCGAGAACCTGGTGGTGAAGGACTCGGTTGGTTGGCCCTACGGCCACCACCTCGGCCTCTTCCTCGGCCTCTACCTCTACCTCTACCTCTGCCCCTAGGCATGCTTCTGCACAACAAGATAAAGGTACACATGAGCTCAAAAGCCAACACGCAAAGGTTACCTAGTGGACATAACTACCCAGAGACCCCAGCGTGTGCAACCTTGGCTCTAATACCAAGATGTAACACCCGCCGTGCAAGCCCCAAAGAACAAACAAATAAAGAATGCAAATATATATTTTTTTTAAACACAAAACAAATAATCGACATACTAAGTATTAAATGATCATATACATACTCATATAATTCATTTCATTCTAATACAAACAACGTAATCAACTATGTCCTTTGGGGCCCACGAGGTCATATCGAAATAGACATTACTAAACATCAACTCATAAGATATCAAAAGGAATTAATGAAGACCACATTAGATATATATATATACATAGATTCCATCACAAGATAAAACCATGAGAAATCACATAACCGAATAAAGTTACAAAGTCGATAACTACATTACAACATCCTTCAAATTTTACATCATATCAATATAGTTACATCATGAATCCAAAACATGTGGGATGAATACAATATACAAAATTATCGAAATACAAAGAGATCATCTGGAGCAACTCTTCAACTGGATGAGACTGAAGCCAACAAACGCTGATGGGGAACCCAACGGTGTGCGGAGCACGTTCCACCTAACCACCCCCGTGCTAAGAGGTGACAGAGAAGTAACTCCGACCAAGACTGACAACAGAAGTACAACATACAAGAAGTACCAACATAGATCCATAACACAATATTCCAATTAAAATGAACAAACAATAACATCATATTAAAATATCATAAAGATACAAGATCGTAAGTCAAATATAAATGAGATCATACAACGCATACAGAGGATGTATCAAAAAAATAACCATAAATCAATTTAAATCAATTCAAACAACAATCTAAACCAACTCCTATAACCTACTTCTAGAGGAACTCAATAAAGTAAAACACATGGGCAACTACGGGAGAGTGTCATCGCATAGTCCTACATGGGCTGTCCTGTGCTCTTCCTCCCAACTGGAGGCGCCGGTCCATAGGGTGACTAATGCGAAGCCATAAACCTCTCGAGAGGACGAGGTTACGACCTTGCCAACCACGGCCTTCTTAGCCTTCCATTAGCCTGCGGAAACACTAATGAAGGTGAGGCATCCATATTTTAAATCTTGTAATGATGTTACTACCCAACCCTCCTAAGTTAATTATTAGGTTTTCACTTGATTACTAACTCACTCGTGGGTTATCCTGAGCCCTTCCCCTTAAACGGGGCGCCGGCCCCCACGAGGAGCCACTCTCCCTAGAGACCCCACATAAAAACCAAAAAGTAACAGGGGTTGTACCATTCCAATCATGAACACCAAATATAACAACAAAAGCAATACACGAGGAATAACCCATCTCGCAAATTAAATACCATAATCAAAATCTCAAAACTCGGTACACCCCACTCGTAATACTTAACTTAACAGAAACTCAAGATGAAGAGATATAAATTCAATAAAAATCAAAATCCTCTGGAAGCTAAAGTGTTAACACAAACGGGTTCCCCCATCAATGAACTAACAATGTCCCGAACCCAACAATTCAACAAAACTCAATTTCAAGAATAAAATAAAAAATAAAAGAAATAACTTATTTAATTCCAAAGTAGATTCCATAATAAATTCTTTTCCTAAAATATATTCACACTAAAACCAGAAATAAATAACAATACTCGCATATATTCATAAATTGATTTCTCTACTAAAATTATCCTCTCAAAGTTGTAATTGGATAAATCCATAACAAAAGAAACAAATTTCTTTCTATTTTATTATTCCTAATATAACCAGATTGTGTTTAATTTTTAACCGGAAAAAGCAACAGAATATTTACTGATAAAATTAATTAGTTACAGCAACAATTAAATCAGTGCAACCAGAATAAATGAATTAATAATTAAATATATATATATACGAATATAAATATATATATATTTATAAACATACATATATATATAAATATATATATATATCTATATATATATATATATAAACATATATATATCTTAATAAAGGTAGATGCGCACAGCAAATAGAAATTCGCATTTTATTAATTTTTTTTTTTTAAATACATATAAATTTAAATGGGACAATGTAATCCCAACACACGGGCACGAAAACAAACGCCCGGCCGTGGGCAGTCTACGGACTGCTCACGGCAGTCCTTCGGACTGCCGTGGATAGTCCGCAGACTGTCACACGGTACCGGTGGCGGGGTGGTGGGTACGGCCGAGGCCGAACCACCACACAGCCCCCAAAAATATATATATAAATAAAACTCAAAATTAAATGCACAGTGCCGACAGAGCAATTCGATAATTTAAAATTTCATTCAAAATTTTCATATGTATAAATACATGTGGGTATATATATATATTTATATATATATATATATCTAATATATATATATATGTATATATATATACACTGGAATTTGAGCATTTCAAAAATAGGAAAGATATTTATACTGTACATTTCACTGTGCATAATTGAAATAAAAAGAACTGGTTTATAAAATATTTGTATGAACCAAAATATCACAACCCAGAAATTTGTTGAAAGGAAATTGCCCTTAAACAAAATGTATATTTTATTTTTTTAAAACAAATGAGACAACAAAACTACTGTTCATTTCCAGATTGCAACAAAATCCCTTTTCAATAAACAACAACCCAGAAACCCTCAGAAATTCCATTTAACAAATAACAATTCCCAATTTCTGGCTAAATATTCTTTGATTAAACCATAACCCCAATAGATTTTCTTCCTACAATTATTTGATTTTCAACCCTAGATAAAAAATTTCATTCACAGAGAACAGTTCCTATTTTAACAGAGGATAATTAATTAAAAGAAAAGAACCTGGCGTCCTTCGCTTGCAGAAAACTGTAGAAGCTTATTCCCTGCTGCCGATCTTTCCAGCAACAGCTCCAAGTCTTCCTTCCTCTTCACTAATTTCTCTAGAAAAATAGAAAAAGAAACCAAGGACAGAAAATGATTGAAAGTAAAATTTCTCTAGCATTCGAAAATCCCCAAACAAAGAAAACCCCTTATTAAAATCCATGCTTAGGAAACCCTTTCAATTTCCTCTTCCCGTGAATACCAGAGGTCACATTTCAATAAATCAAAATAATACTTAATCCTTAATTTCTTTTGTTGCCTTTTTGTGTATTTATATTTCATTTTCTTTTATCATGCATTTGATTAAAACTAAATAAGTTTAAAACCATAAAATGAACTTTTATATATATATATATATATATATATTCATCATCTCCACAATTCTTTATTAAATAATTACTTTCATTTTAAAATAATTAAAATCAACCATTGTGAGACTCAAAATAAATGTAATATTTTTACTATTACTACTAATATTTATCCATTGCCTTATTTAATTATTATTTTATGTTTTTATTTTATTAATTGCTTAATTATTTAGATCACAATATAAAACCATACACCACATCAGATACACCATAAAATCACAATAACATACAAAGGCTAATGCAACAACACAAATGAATATGACCAAGACGCACAAACCAAGAAGGTACAAGACTGTTGACACCTTGGAATGGAGTTACTTTCATGTCACCTTTATTCAACTTCCTGCCGTTGGGTTGGTTCAATGCTCGCCCAGACCTATCGAAATAGGTGGAATCGAGTCTTATTCCTGCAAAGCCTGCATCCAACAAGGTGATATACAATATACATTCATACATAAAATCAATTACAAAGCATTGTGAGAAGGATTTGCAGTGTAGCAGGGCGCTCGCGAACGAGTGATGCTACCTGTCCCCTCACCAATTCATATCATCATCTAAAGCATTATAAATTTACATTAATTTGCATCAATATCATCAATCACTATTTTCTAGTCTACTGAGTTCCAAATAATTTCATCAAAACAATCGTAATAAAATATCATCATAATATCCATGGCATCATAAGAGTATATAATCAGTAACAGTCTAAGCTATCACAACATAATAACAACAATATCATCCAAATCACAATGTGCCAAACCAAAAACCACAGAGAATAACAAGAATCAAGCAGTAACATGAGGGGTATTACAAAAGCAACAGTTTTGACTGCTCTAGACTTTTCCACATTGCTCAGGTGCTCATTCTCTAGTCTGCATAATAAACAATATTATAAGAACGCAAAATTTAAAAGAATACAATAATTTTAAATAATTTCAATCTATCTATATCAATGAGATAGGAATTTCAAAATAAATTTTATATATCAAGTTAAATGAAGAGAAGTCAATAGAAGGAATGTAATTAATAGTAGTAAATGGTTCTTTGTCTATTGATAAAGTTGAAAGGCAAACAAAGATTTTGTCAAAGAATCAAGATTTATTAATACTCTGAGAAATAAGATTAAGATTATAATCAATAATCTAACTATCAATAAATTATAAAATCAATCAAAACATTATTATAAAATCCTTATCAACATTTTTCTTAAAAAAAAATGCTGAAATATAAAATTATAATTAAAATATTCTTTATTCCATTATTGTATGAAATAGTAAGGGTTATGCAAAAGCTCTCTTAAGATTAAAATGTTATGAAGTGTGGAGGATTGAAGAATATCCAACTGTAATAAAACATAGTCTGACCAATTATTAAAAAAAAATTAGTATAAACAAAGAGAACAAACCTAAAAAAATTCCACAAGCCTCGACGTGCAATTTCTGCCATTGCAAGAAGGAAGTCTATATACTTCTGATAAATGAGCCCGCAGGGCCTGACTCCGTGTATTATTGAATACAACCATGCTAATCGAAGCATTCCATTCACAACCTGCAACATGTGATTCATGTAAGGCCATGTTTAATGACATAGAATTCTCGTGTCAATAATGAATATAGACAATACCATGGGAATTTTATAAGGAGTAAAGTTTAGGTTTTCATAAAAATCACCATTGCAATGTAATATGTATGCTTATTCTTCAAGATTAGTTGATCTCTAAGCCAAGGCTTCATGGACTTGCGTTGAAGTAGACCCCAATCAATGGCAATGTCCCAATAAATTTGATAAACAGTTGCAATGATAGAAGATATTATAAATGGCGTCAGGAAAATCTTATTACAACTGCTCTCGTACTTAAATCTTATCAACACTGCTATAAGAGCAGACAGATACTTTCCCCCATTTGCAATTTGTGAAAGGTCTTTCTCATCCATTGAGCTTCTCACACACTGTCATATGAGGCGGAAAAAAGAAAATTGTTGGTAAAGTTGATTTTATTGCTAGATTTAGAAACATCAGCTAATAACAAATATGATGTGCTTTTTTGCAAACTTACTTGCATAAGTCTCCACCAATATGGCAGCACTGCAACAATGTATTGGAACTGAATGAAGCGGCTTGAGCATACTAAATTATCTGGGCTACTGTGCAATATGCGACTTGCATGGTAGCAAGAAATGTACCCGAGAGAGCTAAATGTTGTGATCTACAAAACAGATTGGAATGTTATAGGGTCCTAATATTATCACTTCTCAAACCAAAAACACAAACCATGGATTTGCAGTCTACAAATAAATCTACCTGGCTTGTAAACTGATCGGCAAGGAAAAAGTCAGCAAATTCAACCTGTTGGTACATACCATTCAAACCAAATTAGTAATCATATATAATGAAATGAAAAGTGTAATAACTCCTAATTAGCTATGGAAAACTACCTTGCCAGTGGTATGGAAAAGTACCTTATAAAATGGAGCACACATAATTCGCCATAAACAATGGATAAAGTAAAATCTAGCTGATCTGTAACAGATATCAAAAGGAAGGACTACAAACACCATAATCACCTACACCTAAATGGGATTCTTCAATCAATCTTTACAATGCATAAACAAACAGAAAATTCCTATGTGAGATCAACTATTAATAAAACATAGAAATTGAAAGAATATATATACTAGGGAAACAAATTTACACATAGTAAACGGAAATCTTTATTTGTAAGAACTTACCAAAAGAATGGCGATGGTAATTATTTTTCCTTTTGGAAACAAAAGGAGGTGTGCAACTGTAGAACTTATAGCAATGGTGAATAAACCAGCACTAATAATCATGACTTCCAGACTTCCCAGTTCTGTATTGGGAGCAAACTCAAAAATAAATGCGTAGTTTATGCGGGTTCTCGTCCAAAGGTAGACATTAAGACCATACATGTAAATGTGGAAAGACAGAAGGATTGATGTGCTACAAAAATAACAACCATAATGATATAGTCAATATTTGATTAGCTAAAATGAAAAAAAAATCAACAAAGAGAATTGCTGTAAGAAAATTTATGAAATCATTGTACCTGAAGATTGGAACTAGAGTCGTTATAAAGCTTTCGCTTATCACGTAACTTGCAATATAAGATCGAGAAACCAAAAAGATAAGTGCCAGCATCAAACCCCATGAACAACCTAATAAAAGACCTGCAAAAGGAAATGCTCCATTTGAAACCCAAAAGAAAACTGTCTAATCTACGAAAAAACCCACGTCTTTGTTGTATAATTTAATGATTTTAAATTGTAATTTATGACTATAGAACTTAAAAGGTTGTATAATTTTATTTGTTATATATTTTTATAATAATATAATAATACTAAAAAATTATAGACTAAAATTATTATAAAACAATGTAATATATTATTTTAATTTAATTTAAATATTTGTTTTGTATAAATTTTAAAAATAATCATTATTTTTTTTTATTATTTTTTTTTTATATTTACAGAATTATAACTATAGAGAGATAATTAAGATGATTAAACTACAATTTGTAAGCAATGTAATTTATTATTTTTTTTTTCATATTTAAAAAAGTTATGTAAGATTTTTAATCAATAGTTCAGATCACACTTTATAATCCATCATCAAAATATTAAAAAGAGAAAAAATACTGATTAAAAATGTTAGAATATTCTGATAATTTCTACAGCTTCCACCTTCTCCACTGTCCTCATTAAAGACTCCATCTAGAATGTCGGTGATAAGAGACTAGAAAGAAACGTGAGGAAAATTCTAGAGATTGTTGGATACTCCTGAGACCTCTATAAAAGGAAGATGTAAACGTTTTTGACAGGCAATACAATTAAAGTTTTATATCTTTCTTTGCCTCTGCCCACCTCCTACAAGTGGTATCAGAGCAGACCGATCCAGGGACACTGCAGAAGTGGAAGCTGTTGTCAAGAGGTGGAGTCATCAACAGAAGAATCTGTTATTGCATACCCGGTGGTAGGAAGCTGGTTTGAAGAAAGAGTCCCTACTATTTTTCTAGAGACTGTATTGCTGTAGTCAAAGGAAGAGATCAAGTTTCTGTGTGAGGAGGATTCCAGATTTGAGAAAATTATTTGTGCAGATCGTTGTTTGTGGTTGTCTATAAGGATTGGTTAACTCAGAATTGGTGTGCATCCACAGTCATATTCCCTGCCATGCGCGTGGGAAAGGAGAAGGATCGTCCGCTGGTCCAAAGGACAAAGCTGGTCATTGTTGTTTGTTGACGGGGGATTACAAAGGCAGAATTGTTGCTAAGGAGGAAGATCAGACAGAAGGTTTGGAGCCATCCCACCATTCTGAAGGAAATTGACTGTTAAAGGCTGTAGATCGATCGTGGCTCCCAGATTGGAGCAAATCACAGGAGAGATCGAAGTTAAGTTGCAGACCCATTTGGCATCGTAAGAAAGGCCGCAGTTGTGTGGGTATGTTTGTCCCTGTTTTGGTTTTTGTAAAGGAATTTGCTATTGTTTTTGCAAAGGAAGCTGTTGTTTAATGTCGTTGCCTAAGATTGCTGCCAAAAGAAAAAAAGAGTGTGAGTAGATCGTGAAGAGAGTTGCTGGTGTCGAAGGATTGCTGTTATAGAGACCGTTGTATCATTTTTAGCCATCAAGACTCTGTTTTTTGGTACATCATTTGTCACCATTTGTGACAGACATGACATCGAACAAAGTATTGCAGTTTTGGAGATCGCTGCTGGAGGTTGTGTTTGAAGAAGCTGCCAGAGAAGCCGTTTGAGAAGGGCTGATCACAGTTTGTTAAAAAGGAATAAGTGCTGATCTTTTTATCACTGCTCAAAGGATAGATTTTAATCATTAAAGTGTGCACAGATCTGAAGGAGACTGTGGCATCCACCACCAGACAGATTGAAGGCTATGTTGACTGTGGCAGATTGAGAAGACAAGGAGATCGTTTGGGAGATCCTGTCACCATTTGTGACAGACGTCAGGCAAGATTTTAGAGGCAATCCTGTCACCATTTGTGACAGACGTCAAGAGCTAAGTTTCGGAGGTGATCTTGTCACCATTTGTGACAGATGTCAAGAGCTATGTTAAGAGGAGATCCTGTCACCATTTGTGACAGATGAAAGGTTTTAAGAGTTTGAAAAATGTGGGCATCGCGTAAGGAATTGGCAGTTTGAAACATCATCGAATTGGCATCAAGGATTTGTACAGATCGGAGCAGATTTCAGTCAAAGTCTGTGAGTCTAGCAAAGTCTGTGAGTCTAGCCCAGCTCCACAAAGTTGAAGAAAGTAGTGAAAAGCAACAGATAAAATGAAATAGTGTTTGTGTTGATGAATGAGCTAAAGCTCAGAAGATGAAAGATGATGTAATATTTATTTTGGGTATTGTAAATTTTGATGTAATTAGTGGTAGAAATTAGGGAGGAGTGTTAGAATATTCCGGTAATTTCTACCAGCTTCCACCTTCTCCACTGTCCTTATTAAAGACTCCATCTAGAATGTTGGTGATAAGAGACTAGAAAGAAACGTGAGGAAAATTCTAGAGATTGCTGGATACTCCTGAGACCTCTATAAAAGGAAGAAGATGTAAACGTTTTTGACAGGCAATACAATTAAAGTTTTATATCTTTCTTTGCCTCTGCCCACCTCCTACAAAAAAAATTTCATTAAATTTTCTAATGAAAAATTTCCAATAACTTTTATATATATATATAAATTTTCTTATATAAATTTGGAATCTACCTAAAGAAAAAAAATTGCGATTAGAATTCTGACAGGGAGGAGGTCTCAAAGAGGCCATAGCTTGTCTTCGGTTGTTCTTACTGAAGTGTTTAGTGAACAAATTCTCTACTTTCTCCACCATGCTTGGGACCTGAGACAATTTTTTTCAATACAATCAACAAGTGTTTTATTTAAATTGTATGTTTCGTTGTAGACAAGAAGTAAGAGTAGTATAAAGAGAAGCCGCAGTACCTTGTCAGAGCTTGTTGAGAAAGAGGAAGATTGCACCTCTCTTAGATAAGTATCCATCACACTCTTTCCTGTAACCTATACAAAAATGGGGAAAAGAAAAAGGACAAAAAAGAGAATCTTTATGCCGCTTCCGCCAAATATTATCCCATTACATTGTTGTGAAAGACTCTACATTACCTTATCGTACTTCTTTAGTATCTTTGCAAAAGCAAGAGTGTTTAACGAGCTGCACATACACACAACATATCACCAATAAGTAATATACACACAATAATATAGATTAGGCTTAGATATGAAACATGGATATTCCGAGGCATATTTGCTATATTGGTTCGTTTGAAAAGTGAAAGTTGCAGTAAGTAGAGGAAGCCGTTAAAGGAACCTATAGTTCTGGAGGAGAGTAAGTCCTTTGTAATATTCCATAAAGGCTGTACGTAACATCTTTTCCGCTTGACCAACTTTTTGTCTGCTCACACCATATGCGTCGTTGTTTTTATCGCCTTTAGCTCTGTAACCACCATCTTTCTCTCCATATTCTGCTAGAATGTTCAGAAGAACAAGCTTAAAATCATAAGCATTTGTACATAGAAATGTCTCAAGTCTTAAACATCAAACATTGATGAAAAAGAAGATATTAAGCTGTGAGTCGAGCCTGGAAAAGAATACTCGATCATGCTCTGCCCATGGAGTTTGCCCACAAACCAACTCTGTTTCATACATCATCTCCTTACCACCGCTACTGCTTTTACTGATTTTATGATGTATAATCTGCCCATAAATTAAATTCATATGAAATTCACATCTAAAAAGTAAAGTAAATACTGTTTCTTTATACACATGCATCTTACATATGATGTTTATGAAACATGTGAACTTCCATCTTTCTATATAAATTTACCAAGGAAGAACAAGCAGAATGTTTATTGAATGCAGCTGTATCAGTGACAGGGTGGTGTTCGTTGCTTTCAATCTGCTGTCTAATTTGTTTGATGTCCTTCTTGAGCTGCTTGTAATTAACATAAGCATTTCTCCACTCTGCAACAAGCCGGGCTTCCGGCAGCTTCTGAAACTTCACCATTTTCTCACTTCTGAAACGATATTCTTGTTATCTCCAGCTTCCTGCAACACACATCGATCATCTAAAATCTTTAAATTTCTTAAAAATATGTGAAAAAACAGGATCTATATTGTCTTCCTTATTTTCTGTTTTACTCCATTATAAACAAGGTTAAAACCGAATAATCTATGTAACATGATGGACAAGTTTCCAAGTTAAAATCTGGATCTTCAAAATATTACTAGCGCTTGCACCTTAGCAAGGCGCAATGGTTACGCTGATAGGAGGGTATACTATGGTAGTGTATTCGAAGGGCAGAGAGGGGGGAGAATGCATGGGGAAAGTGCAATTTGGTTTTTTGCAAGAGTAATTATTTGTAGCGAATGTGAATGGGTGGCGGGATGCAAGTAGAGTTGAATATGCCAAGTGGATGAACAACACAATATATTATCTTAAATGGTTGAAGTGTTGGAACATTATAGCTCAACTGGACCAAGTACATTTGTTGGTAGTTCATGATATACAAAATGTGTGCTATGAAAAGTCAAAATATTGGTGAGCAATTTTGCATTAGAACTTTTTCTTGAAAAAAAATACAGTACAATTGTTGGTGTTTGATGGTGAGGGGCTATGATATATGCCATTTGGCTTCAAGGCCTGCAAAGCAAAAGAAATGGAATGGTTAGGTGGAAACATTATTTGTTGACATGTACAATGATTGCTCCATGTTCAATTTATTATAACACTATTAATGGGAACTATTTTTTTTTGCCAATAAAATAAGAAAATTACCCAAAGGACATGAACATGTTGAGGGCATGTTCAATTTGTAAAAGAGAAATTGTTGATATAACAATAAGCAGGAGCGACATGAGGGAGAAAGGGAAAAGAGTTGTGTACCTTGACTTTTTAGAGATAGTTGTTGTAATCGGGCTTCCTCTTCTTTTCTCATAATTGTGTATGGGTGGTTATGCATTTTTGAGTATCTCTCAAAGGAGAACATTGGCTGAATACGAAGGTTGTTCAATGATTTCACTCTGGATATAGCTGTAAATGTTAGTCCTTGTCGTTCTATTTTTCCAATGTCGATAGTTGCTCTGGATAGCGTTAGGCCTTGGGATTTGTGTATGGTAATAGCCCATGCCATTGTGAGCAGAATTTTCCTACGGCTGCCCAATGATACAGGTATTATCGGTATACTTTTGGGGTCATTTTCATTCCATGCTGGCCCACTATAATTATCGATCCTTGCCACAACATAAAGTGGAACATCTGGTGGTCTGGAACCAAGGCTGTAAACTATCTCAACAACTTCACCTAGAGCTCCATTTACAAGGCCTGCTTGTGTCCATATGTTGGTTGTCAACATGATGCGTTGCCCTCTACAAAGCAATACCTGCTTTTCAAGTTGTTCATCAGTAGTTGCATTATCTACTTCAGTCCTGGTGGTAGTTGCAGCACTTATTGCAATTGGACGGTTTAACAATTTTAACATTCTTCTATTGTGAAGTCTAACTAAATCATTGGTAGCAAACAAGTGCATTGAATTGTCGAACATTTCTTTTTCGCTAGAGGTGAGATGCTTATCTGTGCGTGTTTTTAAAAGTTCCCAATCCTCTTGTGATTCTTTTGCATTGTGTATGTTTTGCAACAGTTGACGGAATTGTCTTTGTTCTAGGGTCTCACCTTGTTGACGGAACACTGTGTCTAAGGTGACAACGGTCGTGAACTGGTCCCATAGTGTTTTTGCATTTGAGTGTGATGTGTAAATAGGCTTGTCCATTACAGGCGGGAGCTGTGCAAGGTCACCAATCAGGATTATTGACACCCCACCGAAATAAAGATGTTGTCGATGCAGGATGGCCTCACGTAGTCTTGCATCTATCTTCAGTATCAACTTTGGGCCTATGAAGCTCATCTCATCAATCAACATATATCTTATGTGTTTCATCTCTTCCTGAAATGTTATTAATGATTGTCCTTGCAATGGGTCCATTTCTTTGACAGGAATTCGTAGCATTGAATGTATAGTTGATGCATGTATATTAAATGCAGCAACCCCTGTAGGAGCCAATGTGAGTAGCTGGCTTTGCTAGTGCAGATTGTAACTATCAAGTTCTTTTCTTATGCGAGCAATCAAGTATGATTTCCCTGTACCTGCTGTCCCTTGAATAATCATGTGCAATGGTTTATTTGAGTGATGTTTGCTATGGTTGATAATATGTGTGAGTGCTAGTTTTTGTTTGGAAGATAATGTATAGTCTGAGACATCATACTTACTTGGAGCATGCCTTTCATGGCTACATGCTTTTTCCATGTTTATGAATTGTGTGGCAATTTCATGAAGCTCCTGGGGCACTACAAGTTGTTCCCATCTGTAGCTACTATCAAACTCGCGCCTGCCAAGTAGGTCAAGCTCATTTAGGCTGATGTTGTTTGAGGGGCCCATTTGCGAAAATAATTCCCATTCATTCATTTCTAGTATGTCCCTTTTGTCCATCTCAATTTCGCTGTCTGATTCTGCATCGTCGGTGTTTTCGTCTGAGGGGGCGGTGCGTGGGACATGCCATACATCATATTTGGATGCATTCATTTGCTTCCAATTTGCAAGTATTGTATCCTTAGTTATCCCTATGTCGATTTCCAAGCTTCAGAAGTGCTTGTACAATAGAAGCTCACTCCAACAAAATGTTTCAAACTGGTCTGAACCCTCATCTGGGATGGTGTAGAACTTTGGGAAAACATTGACAATCGCTTTGACCTTTCTTTCTTTCCACTTGCATCCCTTGCGACTCGTAGAGTATGAGAAAGATCGTGCAGATTCAAGTAGTGTTGTTGTCTCCAATTCTGGAGGTCAATTAATGTACGAATGAAGGTAGCTAGGTTGTAGATGGCTTTCATGTGGTCCTCTTGTTATTCGATGGAACATTTTGCATCCAACATTCAAAGATGTAAAAGGCCGATTACAAACAATAAGCGACAATTTCTGAAGCATATGGCATGTTTCTTGTGCTCCAATATCACACTCTGCCATGATTTCTGCCATGAATTTTTGGTATGCTACAAGGGCCGGGACATCTATTTTTTGGGTTGCAGATATTCTTGCTAGCATATCAGTACAAGTCTCAGATGCTCTCTCTACTTTTGATGCATTTTTGGCAATGTATTTCAGAACAACTGCCCGCAAGATGATAGGCTGACAATCTATGTTGGCTTTCCATATTGAAATCATTTCTGGATTGTGTATGTTTAGCCTATCATCATTCCGTGCAGGTTCATATTGTTTTGTCCCACAGTTGTCATGTGATAGGGTAGATATAATTTTCTCTTTCCATGGAGCTTTGTATCGACACTCTAGTTTTTTCCCTTTCTTTGGCAAGCATGTCCCCTCTCTGCATTTTGTGTGCCTCTGGACACGATTGATGATCTCTTCATAGTCATGAGAGGGGTCTGTAGAAAATATTTATGTTGTGTCTAGTAAGCAAGGATTGTCTTGGAAAGATCAAAAAATCAAGTTGTTTCTTGCTGATGCAGCACGGGGATTCCAAGCACTGACATACCTGTTAAAGAATTTTCTAGCCTGTTGAACTGCTATACTGTCATCCCAATCAAGTTTATCCATGTTTGGTGCATCATGGAGCCAAAGGAATCCATGTACATGTGCAGTGCCACGATGCTGCCACTCATACCTGTACCAGTAATCTTTTGCGTTGAGGAGTTTCTCAATTACCTCTTCACGAAACACTGTGAATCGTTGATGCAAGTATAATGATGTGGTGTGGGGGTTGTTGACTACATTCTCTAAGCACTGTTTATTTGTTTGCATTCCTACCAATGCACCATCTGAGATCAAACATTGTAGGTCTGGCCACTTTGTGTCAGCTGCACTTAATGTGAAGAATAGAGTGGGAGACCCTATTTGGTTGATCATATTTATTAGTTCAGCATGACACTTGTTCCAATATGGTCTTGTGCCCCGCATTGAAGAGCCAAAGTGCATGAGCTCTTGAGCTAATTGTGTGTCAGGTAAGTTTTTCAAGTGTGCTTGGAGGTCCTCAATAGTGGTTGGCATGTTTTCTTCTGCATTTTTTTTAATGAAAACTATAGCAAGCCCTTGGCTATGGTGCCGCATCATAAGATTAAGCATGAAATATCGGAACCTTGGATGCCTTCCAAATCTATGGTCATGAAATCTCATTAAGTGGAGTGCATACTCATGCATGTGTACTTCCCTAATTCGTGGTTGCATTTGTAGTGCAACTCCAGTTGGAAAGAGTGTTGGAAATGCCATATCAAGCAACCCCTCAGTATTGTATTCATTTATTGGCGATGAGTTTATTTCAGGCCAGTCTATAATGTTGTTTGTGTTGTCCTCAAGGTCTAATGTTTTCTTAATAATTTCTAACTCACGACATCTGTTTGGAAGTCTAGCCATAAATGACGATGTGTTTACTGTGCTGCGTTCAATATCATCCCCATCAGAGTCAATTTCATTATTTGGAACCACCATGTCTTCACTGGTTTCAATGGTGTGTAGCATATTCGATATGTTTGTTCTTGCTTCAGGAAATTGCTCTAAGTGCTCAAAACTTATTGCAACATCATGATAGTATGGGTCATATTTGACTTTGTATTGCAACGCATCTCTGATATGACTTCTACTGACGTAACAATCATAATAATGACCTTCTGTATGCAATCTTCGAACTATGAGAACATCCAACTCTTGTATTCTTCGTGGAAGAACTTTTGAAATGTCAGTGATATCTTGTGGGAAGCTAATCATGTGGCCACTATATCTATACTAGCCTCCAAGAGTGTGGGTTACTTGTAGTACTGGGCTGACTCTGGCAATGAGCATTTCCTCCACTTCGGTGAGTCTTTTCAAAACAAACGGTTGCTCTCCTGGGTCCATGTTGTTGAGTGCAGAGAACCGATGGATGCCTCTCTCAGCGAAACATCTTTTACAAGTTGCATTAGCACCCGATGAATGGACGAGCATGCCTGGGTAACATTCCTTGCATACAATGCATGTTTTTCGGTTGGACAGTGCATCTATTCTTTGATGAAATTTTTTCATTGCCATCATGAAGTTATCATTGTTGTTGCATGTTGTTCCATGTTGATATAGGCATGTTTGTTTCTGTAAAGATCTATTGCACTTTTTTGCATTTATTTCCTCTCTATGACGATCATAGTAAGCTCGACTTTTCTCACAATCTTGTAGTCTTTGGGCTTCTATTTGTTGGGGGCTATTTTGACTTTCATGCAATCTTTTTTGTCGCCTTCGAGTAGCTATCTCTTCTCTATGGCGAGCATAGTAAGTCTGATTTCTTTCTCGGTTTTGTTGTCTTCTTACCTCCTTTTTATATGGGTCACTTGCATTGTTCCCTATTGAGAAGTCTACCATATGTGGGTCTGGACACGTCAGGGTAGATCAGGAATAAGAGCATAGCAAAACCAGATGAAACCAAAATTCTTACATAGCCAAAATGTAGATGAAAATGTAAAGATATTCCTCATTGGTTCACGAATGCATGTTGCAATATGAGAAGGAACACAATTTGGAGGTAGAAGACAAAGGTGCATATGTAAGCTTCTAAACAAACATGTGCATTTTTTTTTAAATAAAGAAAAACAATATTTTACATATTTCTATCCATCTAAAGGCATTAACATGATAGTTTGTTAGATGAAAAAGATATTGACATAGTTCTTTACAACATGAGTTTTTTTTGCCATGCATACCATCCATAGTCATACTACACTTGTAAAGAGAGCATGGCAACTATATTAGGCTATGTAGTATGGCTAGGGCGATCCTATGAGTTGCACAACCAGCTCTGGTACAACATCGGGTTCAATGGGGGGAGAAGCATTTACATTGCACATTTCCTAGATATTTTTGAGCAAAAAGTTATTCTCTTCAATGTAATCTAGTTGTTCGACCTTGGCAATGGTTGCTTTTAAGCATTGCTCTGCATTGTACATTTCAAGGTTACAACGTAGTGTGAATACATAATGCTTGTTCAAGACACTCCTAATCACCTCCTCCACATTTATATCAACAGCTTGATCAAATTGTAGACTGTATAGTTTGTCTGCAGGCATGCCCATGAGTTGTGTCGCCCCTTCGTCGAATGCGATTGCCCATATTATATTTGTGTGGTCCTACAACTTGACTTGAAGTATATACCTATAGTCACAGGTGTCAATTATTGCATTACATTTTGCACAAAACCACTTTCCATCATTCGTCTGCGATAGTCTTTTCTTACAAGGCTTGTTACTTGAGCGGGAAGGGCATGCTGGATAGCAAAATGAGTCAGTTTTTATGAATCGTGTTGTTGCCACCAACATGCATTGTAGAGGTTGTGTTGTATTTCGAGCCTCTTCACGAATGGCATTGATCGTCAGTCTTCTAGCAGGTGGGGGCATGTGAAAGGAGCTAGTAGACAAAGCCTGAATGGTAGTGTCATTTTCTTTGAACCATGTTTTAATCTGTTCCAACTCTTCTATTTGAGGGTCTATTGATAGTTTTGTAGTGGATGAGGTGTTGATCACCTTTCCATTGAATTCAGACACATGCCCATTTCTAATAGCGAGAACTGGTGATTCACGCATGTGGTATTTCTCTTGCAGTTGTGCACCCTCCTTTTCGGCTGACGAGCCCCATAAAGTAACATTTATATTTGTGTTGGACATGTCAAGAATTGTTAAAGTCCGTCTTGCGACCTCTGTTCCATCTCTTCTCCTGATTGTGGTGCATGGATGTACACAAGTGACAATTCCAATTGCATCAACATTTGAACCGTTGCTTTTGCTCACCAATGCATTGAGGGGTGTGAAAGAGTAGTGCTCTTTAGGGATGGAATCATCATCTTCACAGAGGGAAACCCTTGAGTCAGGCATAAGAGAAATTTCCAACCCGCTATTAAGCTTGTTATAGACTCTATTAGCAGGTCGAACCGTGCCTCCAGACAATGTGTATGTAGCTCCTGCGATAATTTTATCACAATGGGTGTGAGCTACTTCATTGAAGCATGTCACACGTGTCTCAGTTCCTTCACAATATATGATATCAAAGGTGAAGATATGGCCACTCCCTTTCTGTGTGGTGTAGCTACGTATTTCAAACTTCACAGTTACATGACCTTTAATAGTCCACCTTGGCTGAAACGGATTCAAGTTTTTGATAGGCGTTATTGTCAATGGTGCCTCCTTCGGTAGGATTAGATTGACACCAAATAGTAGATGTCGAGGAGCTAGTCTTCTAGGAAGGCAAGGGTTTTTTGAAGATGTGGCCAAGCCAGAGGATTCTCCTGTTGAGCGCCCAAGTTGTTCAAGATCTTCTGTGCATAGGAAAACTGGCACCCCAACAATAGCATGTGTTGTGTGCAGAATTTCAAGGTCGACAATAACAATCCACCTAAATATTTAAAGCGAGATAAAGTATAAGTAACAAAATCTAAGAGGAGAGTAGGTCTCACTCATTCTTGTGCCATATATAAATTAGTTCATAAACATACCGTGTGCTAGCTGTTTGAGGACAGCTGTATCTTTTCAATTGCACGATGGAGCCAGGTGCAAGCACATTGGATTCTATGTAGGAGTTGTACTTAGTTGGTAACGATGCTTTCTGCTTGTGCACACCATCAGAGATTTCCAACCTATATCAATTGATGTGTGTATATTCAAAGCCAAAACTTGAGATAACTATGACTTGGACATGAGGTTCCAAAGCGACATTTCCTCCATGCATCAATCTAATTGCATCTGGAGTCAATAAGCTTGCCATGGTGCAAGGCAAGGAGAGAATCCTGCACAAATGTATTGGATGTAAGGCGCTTGTGCGAAGAAGTCAATAGAACAACCCTTCCATCAAACTATAGCAACTTATTGGTAGATAAAGTCGAGTAGTCCAAAGAAGAGCCAAGCAACTAAATTGAAACGGGTGCAAGTAGCAACACGGCTAGGAAAAAATCAGTTATGCACATTTTTTATGAACATTTACCTCATTATGTGGAGCGAGGAAAGGGAAAATAGATACTCTCTATGCAATTTATTATCAGCTATACTAATTTTTAGTCAGTTGCATACATGGAATATGTCTAGTTTTGATTGCAATAGCTCAAAGATACATGTGTATAGTTCAATTAGAATAGATTCAAGATACATGAAGTCAAGAAGACAAAAAAGTAACACGTAGAAACATCGAGTCAATTGCCATATTGGTTGATGCATATGTACAATGGAAAGGACCAAAGGAAAAAGTAGTAGAGTGGGGGGGAAGGAGTTGTACATTCTTCCCACTGCACAATAGATTTTCCAACACTAGATATAAGGTTTAACTACTTGTTGTGCTAGAAAGAAGAAGGGGTCGGATGATTAGTAGGCGTTGTATACATTCTATATCAAGAGGGAAGCCATGCTCCCCATCTTCACAAAAAATCATAAGTTGATGTTGTCATGTTGTGTCAAAAGCAAAACCATTCTCCCCAACACCACAAAAAAACAAGTAGCTATCTTAAGCAAGCTATTTACAATCTACTTTATGTCTGCTAGGAGTTTTAGAAAATCTTCCTTAATCCTAGTACCATTTCCCATTCCATACAATGCATCATATTTCATTGCTCGAAGGAAGTCGCAATACGCATCCAAAACAAAATAAGTTGTATGGAATTTTTGGACTACCTGTTGCACCATCTCGATGTCATGGTTTTCCACTTGGAAGGCTTCTTCACATGTCTTTTTAGCATCTTCAATAGTGTCTTCACAACCTCTCACAATGTTCTCTGCGAGGATTGCAACGTTGCTTTGGTACACGCCAGCCCAAATAACAGAAGAAGAGTCTGAAGGTGAGGGAGGAGCAGCATTAGCTTTTGATCCTGTAATGTCTCCCTTAGACGAGCTGCTAGATATCATGATAATGTCTGTTGGTGGGTGAAAGTTTGCCATCACCTGGGGAGTTTTGTAATAGGAACACCTTTGATTATTTGATAACAATAAAAGTTGCATGTGTGTGATTTGTAAAAGGACATTTGGAAATGGGGTGGGAAAATGACAACCATAATAGAAACAAAATCTTCATCGAGAAATGCTTAGAAAATGAAATAATGATTCTCTTTACAAGCATGCTTGGAATTGATGAAGGGAGATCTTTTATTAGTTCAATTAGTCATATATTTGTAATTAGATCAACAAATAAAAAATAACATTTAAAAAAAAATAAAAAATTATTCTATCTAAGGAATAGATTTAAAGTAAACTAAATTTTTTATAGCATACACCAATATATGCATAATCAAGTTCAACAAATATAAATATAGATTAAAATTCCCATTATATTCATGATGTTATTTTCCTTTTAACTATAAGGAAGCGGGACAATTAAATTCAAAATCCATATATATACCTATTATAAAATTCCACCCACTATTTTTTTTTTTAAAAGCACATTTATTCAAGCACATGTAAGCCTAATCTTTGTAACATGAAAAGTGCGTTAGTTTAAGGTCTATAAAATTATGCATTGCAATGAAAAGCAATATAGAGGATATAAAGTGATGTAATTAATGGGAGAAGAATTGTCAACCCAATAATTCAACATTTCAAAAGTTTACCAACATCATTCATTTACCTAATTTTTCCACACATATCTAAACACCATGATTCACACTATACTACTTAGGAATATACTAATCCATCAAGTAAACATTCGACAAAAACCCATGAACCAATCTCTTGATATACGACAAGTACTCCTATGGAGGTACTTCGTCGGGGAAAAAACAATAAGGGAAAGTACTCTACCCAGGGCAAGGAATTCAATCTTCACAATAGAAAAGATTAAAGGAGGCCCCTTTGCTTAAAATTTGTAAGGCACCTACCAAGTGACCATCAAACAAATATTTATAACCAACTACACTATTTCCCATAATACTATTTACCTTAAGCCATGAAATTATAACCATTAAACTAAGCAATGCACTAATATGGGAAAAAGTGATGCAAAATGATTTAAATGATCTTACATGTTTGATGGTTCTAGAAGAGATGCAAAAGAATTTAAATCATCTTACATTGTACTTTAAATTTTTGTATTTGATTATACACCTAAATGATTAGATAAACTTATGTTAACAAGACATTTCTATTTTGAAACATAGCACCTTCAAGACTTTAAATTTAAAGAACTTTCGTGAAGAATCTCATCATAGTCCCAAAAGATGTCATTTCTAATGTAGTTTCTAAGAAATTATCTATTTTTTGAATAAAACCATATTTTTTGGATGAAATTGTATATTTGAAAGAGTTGGTCTTATTTTTTCAAATTTACAATGAGCAAATATATTTATACTTATTTGAAATAGTTGCTTTTATTTTATCAAATTTGTAACGAGTAAATGTATTTATACCATAAGTATTTTCAGCAAAAGAAGTATTTGTCAAAATTAATTTGAAAATATAAAGGACATAATGCTGTGTATAAAATATTCCGATAAGTATAAAATGATTTTTTATAATATAAGTCATATAATGTGTAAGATGCGATCAAAATTTAAATTTTCAAATACGTAAAGTTGGATAGAGATTATTATGTTCATATTTCAAGATGTATGCCTATTAAGCATTAATATATATACACTATATTAAATAAATAGTAATTTGTGAATAAAATGGAAATCTGGAAAGATGTGTTGGCTATATGTCTCTACAGACCCTTTTTCCCAATTCACTTTTAGTTGAGAAAATCTAAATGACAATATAACTGGATGAAGTATTTGGAATTAATTTTATCATTGTGGTGAAGGGAAAAATAAGTAATATAATGAATATCAATTTATGAAGGAAAAATAGATATATAGTGTGAATGAGAAATAAATTGATTTCCTCTTGAAACATATATTTATCTCTTCCATATGGGTAAATTTGGCATCCGCGAAATTCAAGGCAGCAATTCAACGAAGGAAAAATTCACCACCATGGAAAATTCATTGACAAAAACCTCACCGCCAAGATGAATCTCATTGCCAAGTAAAATTCATCGCTCACAATTCATAAAGTTTGTGTAATATATATTAAAAAACATTGGTGAATTGTTGGCAGTAAATTTTACTTGGCGGTAAGTTTTTTGTTGATGAATTTTCCATGGCGGTGAATTGTTGGTGGTGAATTTTCTTCTGGTAAATTGTTAGCGATGAATTTTCCCAGACCAAGATAAATTTACCTATAATTATTAGAGGATGTATATTTCAACTATATGAGCCATAGGTGTGAAACTTATTTCTAGGTCAAATCTAACACTATATATAATCTATGGACTAATAAAATAAAACAAAATAAAAAAATATTACTACAATTTTCTTATTAACTTGCTGAGTTAATCCAATAAAAAATATTGATTTCATCCAAATCACTAAATAGGGAAACTATACAAGATTTATCTAATAGTCTTTTATTATATATATAATAGAATAAAAATAAATAAATAGAAGTTTATTATTATTATTAATACGGGGACATCCAATATAAAGACAAATAGTATGATGTAACATGACGGTATCATGAGGGCCTCAATAATGACAACTTTATATTTGTTTTGACAGTTTCTAATTATAATGTCAGCACTTATTAATATTTAAAAAATGTATTTGTTTTTTAATAAGAATTTTATTTTTTTGGAATTTTAAAAATAATTTGGAATTTTTATATTAAGTTTTATGAAGTGAAGCTATGTATTTCTAATTTGTTAATAGAATTTGATATTTTTGAGAACGCAATCCGATTAATTTTAGAGCCATGTTGTATAGTTTAGTTAATTAGGTTATTATGCATTACAAGCTAGGTTAACACGGGGACATCCAATATAAAGACAAATAGTATGATGTAATATGACGATATCAAGAGGGCCTCAATAATGAAAACTCTATATTTGTTTTGACAGTTGCTAATTTTATCTTCTTTATTAAATTTATTACTATGTTGTTTGTAATAAAAAAATGTTAAGTTTGCTATATAAAAGTGAAATTTCATATTATTTCAGTTATATTTGTGTGAAGAATGTGTGAAGTATAAGTTATAAATGAGTGTAATTGTGAAGATTTAAATAATGACAATCTCAATACCTATTCCAGATTATAAACAATTTATTGTACCTTCTAATAATGTGCTTCTACATATCAAGTTTTTTAATTACATTTTGTCAAAATATAGATTAGGTGTTATATATAAAAGAAAATACATTCCTTATTATGTTCACATCATTTGCATTAGAATTGTGTGACACCTGAATAAAAATTATCTTTTTTGTATTCTTTTGGAATCAATTTTGTTAAAATTCTAGAGTTTTGATACTCTTTAATGGATTTATTATGAAAGAAAACATTTAGCATTCTAACCTCATTCTTCAACTCCACTCAAGCAACCTCAAAACATGAACAAGCAACGATGCTGTATAGCTTCTAAAGTATACAACACTCTATTTTTCAATACTGCTTTTTTCTTTTACTCTATTAATTGAGCTAATTAACACTCTTAAGCACTTAAGGCGTTATATGTAACGCCCCGCCGTGCGAACCCCAAAGGAACTAATAACAATGGAACAATTTTTTTTTTTTTTAAGAATATAATAAACATACTTAAGTATTCTAATATAACAATATACTAAGTTGCATGACTAATTCCATTGGGGTACACGGGGTGACATTACTATTCTAACCTATAACAATGATAATAAGATAACAATAATTAAACAATTACGTGAATCAATTCATTCCCATTTCATCATTTAAAATATCTATTAAACAATAACCATATTCATAACATATGTACATATGACAACGAAAGATACTATAAAGATATGAAACATTTATATTACCACAGATATAACACAACTTAACACAACTATTACAAATGATCGTTCCTAAATAATTGCATTTCCTGAATAAACATTACATCCAAATGATAGTAAAATACAACTGTCTGAACATACATCTCGATAACCACATATATAATTTACAACAAGGTCATCCCCACACGCGTGGGAGACAATACATCCATAAACACATTACATCTGAAGTATAACATACATCTGGTACAAGAATTACTGGATCATCAACATCCTCCAAAACCCTGCAATAAAAGATATATCTGCAACAGAAAGGGAAACCCAACGGGGTGCGAAGCACGTTCCACTCAACCACCCCCGTGCTGAGAGTAGACAAGGAAGGGTCCCCGACCAAGCATGTCTAACAATAACAAAGACTAACTCCAAATAGACAACTTAACATCAAAGACCACTTAGAAACTCCACAACGACAAATCCAAAGGCACAACAACAACCCACTTCAGAACATAACAACAAGTCATAATCACAACATCAATGAAACTCAAGACATAATATCAAAGACTATTTCCAACAATAACAAAGAGAAATCAATAAATCACTTAACCACTATAGACACAATATCACTTAACAACTACAATCACAAAGTCACTTAACAACTACAAACACAATATCACTTAACACGAGGTTACAATGCTTCCAGAGAACAAAAATCATGAACATCGCACAATAACTTGTTAACTGTCGACATAGGAAGAGTGTCATGCATAAATTGCCATGAGTTACCCTGGCTCAACCTTCCTAGGCTACCGGACCCCCATCCTGGGTTACCCTGGCTTGCCTCTACCGGCCACCGGACCCTCACGCAAAACTATGCATCCCATCTCATCTCGAGCCTTATCATTCACTTGCTTCACGAGAGAGACATTCTTTATCTTGATTAGTGTGAAAGATCCCCATTAATTCTTTTAGATTATCACTTAGTTAAACTCTAGGTGAGTTATCCTGGTGCCCCTTTGTGTGCCGAACCCCCACAAAGAGCCACTCTCCTATCGACAACACACAAGGTACAATACCACAATAGGTAACTAGACAACATAACCTCTCCAATCTAAGGAGGAAACAAAACAAGGAAACTCACTCCGAACACTGGAGGAAATCAAATACGAAAACACACTCCTTCCAAAGGAGGTACAAATCTCATTACCCTCTCCTATTTCCCAGGAGGAAAAAAATCCTCGTTCGTGGAAACTGGGTACAACATCATAGTACAACTCTACACCATTCCCAAGGCGATTCACAAATTGACCCTCTACACAAAACATCCCACCCTAGAGGACTTCTCTGGAAGACTTACATAAACGCTTAACCCCATTTACCCGACATGGAGAACAAAAGAACATGATAGAAAAGCATTCCATCTCTGGAAGCCTTTAACAAAACTTAAGCTCTTACGAAAGGTAAGGTAACCTAGGGTTTTTCCCATACGTCACAATAAAACAATGAAGAGAATACCACAATAGACTTAACGAATAATCTCAAGAAAACAATTACTTAAAACAACTCCATATAAAAATATTTCCAATATACTCAATAATTTCATCCAAACAAATAAATCAACAATTCAAGAATATTCGATCCAAAACAAAACACATCATTTAATTCAAATTCACACAATTACACTATAACATTATATCTTTTAATTTTAACTATTCGATTTAATTATAATCACACAGCTTATTTCCAATTTCCTCAATTAAACTATATCACTATATCAAGTAAAAATTATCATATTAATTTTTTGTTCAAACATCACAAAATTAATATAAATATATCCAAGCATAAAATATTTTTATAAAAATCATTTTATAAAAACATATTATAAAATTAACAATTAAATTTTTTTTTTTTTTTTATATATATTAAATAATATATAGTAAATTTATATTAAATAATATATATATATATATTATAATTATATTATTACCCGAAAATGAATAAAATAAAAAATTGAATTATAAAAATTATTTAATAAATCAAATTTGAATTACATTAAACTAAATTTACAAACTTTTAAATAAAATTACAGAATTTTTAAAAAACTAAAAAAATAAAACAACTCCCACGGGCCCCCACACAGCAGTGCTGCGTACCTCCCAAGGGAGGCCGCAGTCCCATGACTGCGCAGTGCCTTGGGGTCGGGGCTGGTACGGCTACTACCGTCCACTCCCCTTCCCCAAATTAACAATACTTTCATTTATAATTTAGTTTTATAATTTTATTTTTATATATTTTATTCAATTTTCATTTAGATCTTCAATGCACTTTTAATTTTTTTTTTTCTCATATATATATAATTCGTAAAAAAAAATGACCTCGAACCTATCAAACTCATAAATATTCTGAACATACAAATCTGTAAAACATATATATATAATTTATTATTTTCCAGAATGACATTAACCCAATACCTAGATTTAAAATATATACATATATTTATTTTATTCAATATTCTTAAATACAAACTATATATATATATATATATATATATATATATATATATATATATATATTTATTTTTTTTTTTTTTTTTTCTTTTCATATAACTCAAATCACATAGTACTCAAGACTTATATATATACATCTAAATAACTCAATTAGAAAATAACATATGTATTTTTTATTTTATATAATCTATATATATATATATATAACCAGAAATTCAGAACAACAATCAAATAACAGATTTTCAAAAAAACTAAGTTTCATTGAAGAATTTTTTTTTTGAAGATACTACTATAATTTCCTACAAAGGGTTCGAGAATTTAACACAATCAAGTTTTCTATTCACAGTCGTTTTCAAAAGAAAATAGAGGAATAGTTTTCTCAAACTCAACAAACTAGATTATTTTTACACAACAATAAAATAACAGTAAATTTAAAGAATGAAACCTGGAGTCCTTTGTTTGAAGAAGAATCCTTTCTGTAGCCTCTTCCCGAATCCTTTTCTGTAACTCTTTTCTCAATCTTCTGCCTTCAACCTCCTTTTGATAAATCTTTTCTTTTCTTTTTATTTCCAGATCCAAAAACAACAGAGCCAAAAACTCCTGTGTGAGAATAATCCCCTCACAAAAATAATGAATCAAAATAAATATTCCATAAAGCTCTTCTGCTTTCTTTTCTCAAAAAGCCTCTTTTCTTATTGGTCCTTTTCTCAGCTTTTAAAAGCATAACTTATCTACAATTTTAATTAAAAATAATTTATTTAATTCAGATATTATCTTCACATGATTTTCTAATCTAATATTAATAAAAAGATAATATCTAATTATTCTCAACAATATTAATTTAATTATAATTATTTGCACTTTTAATTAATTAAATCACTTTTTAATTTATAATATATTTAAATTTAACATTTTTCTAACTCTCAATTAATCAAATAACAATGCAACATTAATTAATTATTTTATGAAATACGATTAATTAATTACACACTAACCAAGAATTAAATAAATACTCAACAGTCAAACCACATAAAGGCAAGGACAAAACTTCAGTCATGACACAACAACTTACAACAGGACGACGAACTTGGGACGGGGACACTTCCAAACCTACTCCCTTTTTCAACATTTTTACCCATTGGGTTAATTTATTGCTCGGCCTTTCCTGCCGAAGCAGGTGGAATCGAGACTTATTCCTGCAATTCTGCATCCAATAAACGTCAAGTAGCACATGTATATATATATATAGTCAAACATCCTATCGTGAGAAGGAATTGCAGTGTAACAGGGCACTCATGAATGAGTGATGCTACACTGTCCTCTCACCTAATCTATTCTAACAATTACAATATCAATGACGAACTAACATTTCTAACCAAATTGATCATAAGATAATGTGATTATTTAACTACTGCATCATAACTAATTATTAACCGTCACATTATAAAATAATACTGAATTCAAATAACATGATCACCATAGAATCATCATATCGACATATAAAACATTAATAAACAACTATTTGAATAAACAATAATCCAATCAACACATAGAGTATTATAAATCATACTAATAATGTCACATGCAACAATTAACTAAACTACACATTCGCACACACCAAGTCGGTGAATGAATCACCAACACAAAACAGTATCATGCTAACACACAAGAGAAACCAATAGTAGCAAATAGTATCAGAAATATGGGGGTATTACATTATACCAAACATCATAAAGGTTTTCTTTTTTGTTTGAAGTTGACAATATAACTTTATGCATTAACTCATCTCTCCAAGGGTCATGATGACATTATTCAATAATGGTAATAGTTTTATTTACTCGTGAATTATAATAGTAATTTTATTATTATTCCACCAATTAACAATAACATTATTTACGATAGCAATTTTATTATTATACCACCAATTAATAATAACGTTATTTATTTATAAAATAATATTACTAAATATAATGTGTACCATTAATTGTATCCCATTACTATACTACCCTTTTTGTATTTATAATTTACAAATTTTACCACTATAATTATTATTAATTCTTTCTACAATAATACGATTATTTTACTCAAAATTCAAATATTCCTTAATACCAATATTTTACATTTTATTTTATTTTATTTTTATACATGGGGTAAAACCCCTTGAGTATTCACATTTCCACCCTACATTATTATTATTATTATTATTTACCTCAATTTAAACATAAATAATATTATCATTCTCCTATATAATATTATCCCAACATATAACTCTTTGAAAATGGCCATCATATACTCTTTAAAATTGCCAATTTAATCATTGGTAATATTATTAATTATCTAATCTAAACATTATAACTAAATCATTAAGCTTATACTGATGATAATGTTTAACCTGAGTTTAAACCATCTAATCAATATTATTTAATCTTAGACAACAATTTAAACCATTTAATGATTACCATTGTCACGGGAATATATTCACTTTTAACAACAATTTTATTTTTATTTTTATTTTTAATCTCAAATTACCTTACTAAAATTACTTCTATCTAAATAAAAATAATAATATCAAATAACTAACCCATTAAGGATAATATTAACATTTACTCCCAATTTAACCCTTTTTTTAAATTTCAATTTTTAATCTCAATTTTACCTTACTAACATCGAATAACTAACCCATGAATAATAATATTAACATTTATTCTCAAAATAACCTCTTCATACTAACAATAATATTTACTCCTATTACAATAGTAATTTTATTATCACTTTCATTTTATTCTGCAAATATTATATCACTTCAATTTAATACTTTAATATAAAATTACTCTCCAAAATAATGTTATAAACTATAAATCATATTGTTTTATAATAAGCATTCAACTGCCATTTCTATTATTTTATAATAAGAAGTGCTATTTATTTTCAATTGTCCATAATAATATTTATAATATTTATGACATTATTATTATGTTATTTGATAATGCAAACTGATTTCCACATTCCACAGAGAAAAAAATACTTAACTTCATTCGATAAAAAAAAAAAAACTTAATTTCATCCAATAACGAATAAACTTATTTAATCAGTTCAAAAATTACACTTTTAATCTTCTATTTTTTTCTATTAAATAAATGAAGGTAAAAAAAAAAACTTACACTTCCCTAATAAATTCTGTGAGATCTCATCGCACATATACTATCTATTGCACGAATATGGGGAGGGTGAAGATATCTATTTCAACATCTACGAATAAGCAAAGGTATGATTGCAATTGTCTAAATTTAATACTCATTGCAGAGGATAAAGGCAACGATAGAGGTGAACATTGCACGATGCAGCTATGCATTAATGTTGATTTTAGGTCTGATTGAATCAGATACTCCGTCAGCACACCCTAACTCACCTCCTCATAGCAATGGGGTACTATATTTATTTTATTTTATTTTTGGCTAATGTTAGACCACCTTATCGTGGTTAGCTTCCCATTAATGCTATGGCTAGATATTCAAAATTAATAACCTACAACAAGATCTTGGATATAGGATTGATAAAATAAATGTTGAACAAGTTTTTCAAACGGTGGGCAAGGTAAATACGGTTCATTGTCAGTCATCAAGAATTAATGGCTCCCGTAACGCGCAATCCCACCATTCACCTATTCCTATTCCCTTGCCTGCTCATCAACAAATGATAAAAAGGAAGTGATTTGATTCAGGAATTGATGCTATGGTCGATGGAATCTTCTCATCACGTCATGGGTTTCCATAAATTCAAAAGTGAAATCCACTCCTTGTTACATCTTATAAGGACTGCATTTGTCCTTGAAATCAGCACAGTGACAGGTTATTGAAGGAGACGCTTCAGCAGATGGGTAGTCTGAAATAACATTGACTTTGCTACCTATCTCCCTGACACAGCAGATACACCAAATCTTTGTACAAAAAAGACACCAAGGCAGCGAATTAAGAGCTTCGTTTGGCTAATTCCACCATAACACGACACTGCAGATTATGGTTTCCATTAATCTGAGTACAAGAAGGTTTGGTATCCATTCAGTTCCCTACTAAATATCTATACATACCTACCTCCCAAACCACCATTTCATATGCAAGGTGTTAGGCTAGCTCAAGGCGATGCACCAAAATACGGAGGGTTGACTAAACACTACACTGGATCTTAATTGCAAGGTGAAATGAATATTACCAAGAGGTAGTTACAAGAACCTTTGGCCATAATTTTAGAGCTAAAATTTACCTGAAAGCTGTGGACTCCAGAATTCCAAGAGTTTGCTACCGAGGGAATTTTTTTTTTAAAACATATCTCTAGATTTATTCGATCTCCCATTTGCGTAGGAGCCATGCAGGTTTAAGACAATCCACAACGCAAAAACTTGCTTTCATCTGGTTGAATTTATTGCAGGATCCTCTAGAGCGTTGGCCATCACTGAAGCCAAATATACAGTCAATTAATTGAATGGTGGGGGGGTAAACAATGCTTACTATATCGTATTATTATTGCCCTATTTAGTTTTGGATAGTGTTATTCTACTTCATTTTTATTTAGAAAATGTCCTACCATGCTCGAACACTGTGGTTGAGATAAGTTGACAATAGATTCAGAGATTATTTAAGCCTCTACTACATCCTAATTCCACAAGTTGGGACAAGTTGCCATACCTCAGAATACACAACCAGTAATTGCAGAGAAGTTGATTCTGCGTTCACCTTCCCAACTGCTTGTTCGCCGCACAAAAATAGTAAATGTCGAAGCCTGGATCTTAAAGTAGGTTGCATTTATTAACTCACAAAGATGAGTGCTGTAGAACGGCGGGAACGGCTCCCAGCCATACCTGGTGGTGCCAGAACAGGAGGAATGGCCATGCTTGCTAACACGGAAACAGTAAATACGGGAAATTGGTGAGGGCGAGCACATTGACTTCCAAACAGGAAATATTTAATGGGAAAAACTTGTGTGTAAGGAAGCTCTATTCACGTCCTATGGGATAGCCTGCTTTAGTGTGTAAAAATATTAATTCTGCTATCAGATCTCACCAAGCTTCATGATCGGATGGTCCTATGTTTTTAATACCTTCTTAGGGAAAAAATGCGGATGGCATGTCTCAAGTGAGAATTCAACCAGAATAGTCTCAGCCGGCATCAGACAGTGAGACTTTTCCAGTTGAATTCTCACCTATAATAGCCTATCGGCTAAAAATGCAGAAAAGATTTAATTTTCTTCAAAGATTATAACACACGTGACACACAAACTGTCATCAACTTAATGCACAGATAATTGAATGAATACGAGCACCTACGAGTGTTGGCCATTACTTAGCGTACAGAAAGCATTACGATTGTACCAACAACCCTTCTCCACCTTATAATATAGGAAGTTCCACAGATTATAAACATAATGACGATGTTATCGATATTGGGGACGAACGAATAAAGATAAAAGCTGAAAACAAGAGAGAAGCATAAAACATGACTTGTTGGAGTCTCAAGGACACCTCGGTAATTTTTATTTTTATAATATGTTATGTTATTGATATTGGGGACGGAGAACAAAGATAAAGCTGAAAACAAGAGAGAAGCATAAAACATGAGTCGTCGGAGTCTCATGGACACATCGGTAATTTTTTATTTTTATAATATGTTATGATAATTTAATACATTATATAAGTATAGGTTAAAAAATACTTGTTTTATTTAAGTATAGGTATATATGTTTTGATAGTCAATTACAATATTATCTAAGAGTACTATATATTTAAACTTTAGCTAAATTGTCATAAATAAAGAATATTTTTGTCTTTATAAAGTGGATGATAACATTATGAGGAATTATATGTCTAAACTATAAATTGTCCTATAGTTAAATTATCACAAATAAAAATAATATTTAATCTTCATATTTTAGAACTATGTGTTAGTGTATTTAAGATTAACTTAGGTTAAACTCTTGGGTGGTTTTTTCTCCTGTGGATAGTTTTCCCACCCGCCATATATTTCATGTCTTTAAAAGGTTGTACAATATGTAATTTAATCACCTCAATCTATTCACTCTTTTGTGATGAAATAGCATAGTGCTTCTCTCTATCTCATGAAGATGTTTTACTGCAAATGGTGCTCCTGGGAGGTGGATGACACCAACACTATGTATCACAAGTAAGAATAATATTTAATCTTTAAAACTCAAAATTTTCTACCAAATTATAGTAAAGGATAAAACACAAATTTCAAATTTCGACCAAAAAAACTATCATAATTCACAAAAGACTGTCTTCTATGCATGCACTTCATGAAAGTATAACAACATTTAACCAATCAATTATACAAACTTGGTCAAATAAACAACTGTTGTGACAATCATGGTCAGGTTCTAGAAGAGACATGAAATCCACATCATTGAGATAGACTTAGTTAATTCTACTAACTAATTTAAAATATAAAACATAATCAAGTCACATGTTAAACAATAAAATATATATCAATAGTAATCTCAAAGTAATAAAAAGAGAACAAGACCTAGGGGCCAGACCTATTCCTCGGGGGCTCGTCTCTGATGGTCTTGCCTACGTATTGCACAAAGGTTCCATTGTTCAAAAACATGAGTTCTTCCAACTCATATTTGATTAACCAACAATCAAATTTCACCAAGGTTTAACTCACAACTAACTCACAACGATATAGTAAATACATAAAATAATAAAAAATGGTAAATTTATAAGGGCTTCTTTTCACTATAAGGAAGAATGGTTAACAATCCCAATTATGACGCTACATAAGGACCACGTGATGAAATAAGATAACCAAGTATGATCTAGGATGAAGGTGACCATATCATAACTTAAATAGGTTATTATAATTGTAGTTGTGGTTTTAATCCAAACAATACAAGGGTCACAATATAACCTTAATAAGATTACAAAGTGATGGGTTAATAAGACAATTCGCATATTAAATCTTTCTAGATAATTCAATCATCATAGTCTTGCTTGGCTCACACAAGGGGTATAAATCTTATGTTTGAAAGATGACTCTACCTCAAACACCATCATATCCCAATATCACCAATATATGTTGAACTCAATTATCTACTCAAATCCATCCTATGCTTCTATTCCATTAAATATAAACTATATAAGTGGGTATGCAACCGTTTCTAGGGCCCATTTCCCCATACAGTTTCATAGTCGACTACCACCCATTTAGATGAAGTTGAGGATCAAAAAACTCGTTAAGGATATGTTAACATATGTGGTAGAGAATCGATCCTTGATAATTTGACAAAACTTGATCATGCAATAATACAGTTTGAAAAATAAAACTTAGTACTCAACATAATGGAAATGAAAACATTTAATGAGGAATGTATCATATACGTTATTTTGGTGCACTTGAAAGTATCATACAATAAGGTTACTTTGCACATAGATTACTCAACCACAAGATAATAGGTGTCAAGTTTTGTATTCTCATAATGAATTGTTTCTTTATAGGTATAACTTTAAACAAGGTCACATATATAATATAAAATGTGTATATATATGCTTTCTACTTCTAAATTCTTTCAGCATAGATAATTACAAAACTAAAATCCTTGATCTCATAACATATAGTTACATGCTGCCTGTACATATCTTGTACTCATAAAATAATTTTGGTTTCCTTACTAATATGAGAATAAAGATACACAATGTCATTTTGATAGAGAATCATCTTTGGAGAAGAACATCACTATTATGTTAATAGGTAATAATTTTCAAGTCTATCAAACCCAATTTATTTCAATATTGCATAATAAAAGAGAAAAAACTAATATTTTATAATCTTCAATAAGTTAAACTACGGATTGAAATAACTTTCACATCATATACAATGTTATATGCACTTATTTAGATGTCCTTTATATGCATGAATTCTACTAAATATAGCATTCCAATGCCCAATATTCTTACCAGTTATTATGCATCAAACACTTGTACGTAAATGATTATTATTGGCATTTGAAGACCAAAAAGGACATAGAAACCCAAGCTCTATTCATTTACGAATAACATTAAAATCATCATACAATGGCTTATGAACAAGGGTTTAGCTAGAGACTAACAAAATGGTTGAGGGAAGCCAAAATTCTAATCTCATTCTAAAACATAAAGATTACACCAACAGGCTTCACAGATTTTTGACCTTCCCCAAAAATTTCTTAACTTAAACTTAAGCCTAAAAGTCTAATGGTAACTACTACTCAGTAGTAAAATTTATTGGTCATACCATAGATATTCCTAATAAAGAATGAGTATAATTAATTTATAGGAAGATTATTCACCTACACCCCTGAAACACTCATAGATACAATCTAGGTACAAACAAAAACTCCCATAGATTACCCCCACTAAAATCAACGTACACAATCTGAAATACTAGTGTGATTCTATGTATTTTAATGTCCACCACTTGGAGATAGTGACATTCCTAGCCATCGATTTCTCTATTTCCTTCAACTTCATTCTCTCTCCTTACCCATCTGAGATCTCCTAGATTTAATCAATGACTGGCCCTGTGCTTCGATCTTCCACCCCAAAACTTCTCAAAATACAATCCTCTTTATTTTCACTCATTCCTTACTCTACCCATTGTCCCTTTTATTTCCTCCCAAGCCACTTATGATTCAAGCTCATGAAAACTCATGAAACATTATCCCTTTCCCTATAATACTTCAATACTCTCCCTGTTCATCTTCACTCTCCTCACTTCTTCAACAAATCACCTCCCTTGAGCCAAACACCACCAAACTCATTTATTGTCTTGGCTATTTTCTAGCATTTTCCAATTAGGGTTTTGTATTGCATTTAATCCAATCTTTATTTGCTTGATCTACCTCTCCTTCCATAGTCAACCTTTGCATTAATGGTCACATCCATTTCCTCAATTCCTTTGCAAGGATGTAGCTGGAGTTGACATATAATTTTATATGCAATATTTCCCTTTTCCTAGTCAGTGAAAAAATACAATATTTGAATGCAAGCCATCAATCTTAAAATTTATGTCATGTTCTAGCGTATTTCATTTACTCGCGCTTCCTAAAACACAACCATCTATTTTTATTTGATTTAATACAACCATAGATCTTTAAGTGATTCACAACAACAATGTGAATCATTCACTTGAGCAATCATCTCTTGCCACATGTGTCTCACATGCATACCTGTATTGGTCAACCCAAGTCAATGCAAAAAATTTGTAGAATGGTGAAATTACTCCTTCCTTCATGCTTGTTGGGGGTCAATGATCGCTAATCCCTCTTACCTCCTACTTGAAGTGTTTAGTAGAGCTTAGCAAGCTATTATGAACACATATGTCCTAAGATCTGTTACACCTATTGGGGTTCAACCATCGACCTTACCCTTTACCTTCTACCTCATTATTGACATGCTTTGAAGGACTCAAGAAACAATACCAAACTACAATGTCCAATCCTTTTTATGCCTATCAAGATTCAGCCATTGGCCTTAGCCTTTACCATTTTTCTTCCTTTACACCATCGCAAACCAACACACTAACCTCTGAAACACCAAAGCGTAAAGTCTAAAACATGTGTGAGTTTTTAAGATGTTAGGGTTCTCTCTTCCCCCATATCACTTACCTATCCTTTTGTTAAGATGTAAGCCAACCAACTGACCTACGTTATCCGAAACAATCCTTTGCATGTCAAACTTAACCCTTTTGGGTGTCAGTCTTCAAACATACTTCTTATCACATACTTAACAAATGGTTAAGGAATAAGCCTTAACGATGAATCCACAAATACCAAAGCCATTTCAGGTGTTAGGGTTTTGGGTTTCCTCTTTCCCCTTCCTTGGTTTATATTAAGGTGTAAGCCTTAATACCGACCTGTGAACACTAAAACTATTTTGAGTGTTGGGATTCACCCTTAACTCTTGTTGTGCATACCATCATTTCAGTAAGGCATAAGCCTTCCTATTGAACTATGATACTTGAAAATTTCCTTCAAAAACTTTAACCCTTTCGAGTGTCATCCTTTGGGATTTCTTCTTACTGTATGCTTGCCTTGCCAAACTATTAAGGCATAAACTTCAAAGCTAACCCGTGAACACCAAAACTATTTCAAGTGTCAGAGTTCGGGGTTTCATCATACCCCTTTCTTAATGAATTTTCCTCCAAGGGCTTGTTAATCAAAACAAAGAACTTCTTAGAAGTACATTTCTTCTTATGTTGCACAACTATCTAAGAAGAATTAGAAATTAGAGTTGAAACATTTAGATCAAAAGGGGAATAATCCCCTTCAGAGTAACTAACGAGTGAAACAAAATTTACTTAAGGTGAAGCATCCATAACCAAGCCTGAGGCAACAAGATTCATAGATAAAATAGCTTTTTCTAAAAAGGGGGTAGTAATGGCCTCAAGAGAGACAACACACACAACAATAGGAGTAACCTTGTCGAAAATCAGTGTAGTAGAAGCCACAGATGAAGTAACACCATAAATAATAGGATTATTCATCTTTTCAAAAGGAGAAGGAGGCCTCGAATCCTTGCAATCATAAGAAGATTCTACATCATGGTACATTGTTAAATATTTTTAGAGAGAATTCTTCCACCATGTGGTGGAAGAAATAGGATGAGAGCCATGAGGATAGTCACGAGCCAAGTGTCAAGTAGAAAAATACCATCTACAGTGAAAAGGGATACCTTCATAATCCACTAGCTGAGACCAAGACCAACGATTAACCTGAAGCACTACCTCACTAGGTAAAGATAGAGACAAATCAACCTCCACCAAAATCCAAGTGAAGGAGGTATGAGTATAATTCCTTAAAGCATTATCCACTTCCAAGAACCTACCTAGAGCCTTACCAATTCCCTCATAAGTAGTGGGGCACCAGAACTATAAGGGAAGATACAAAAATCTCACCCAAATAGGCATAGCATCAATAGGTACCTTTAAAGGGTTAAAGGAATGAACCCAAGGCCTCATGCACAGGGTATGAGAATCTCATTCCCACAAACCATGATCTAAAACTACATGTCTATCTTTAGAAGAATCAAAACAAACAACAAAAAAACCTGTAATAGAAGGATAAATCTCCATCATACCTTCCACTAAAGGAGACCAAAGTTAGGAGATATATAGGTAAAGATTTGGGAGGGAAGGCCACAAATGGAAAAACCTACAGATTAGGGTTATTTTGGAGTAGAAATCTATGTGGTTAGAGACTTCCTTGTCGAGAGAACTGACAAGAGAAACACTAACGCACTGTAGAGGGTGCATAGAGCCCTTCCCAAACTTATTGGTCCGTACAACATCAAAAATGAAGTTGGAAGAGAGTCATTCATTGCAAGAGAACCCACAAAAGTCCCCAGAATAAGAGACATAGGGGAAATTGTAGCCTCTAAGCCAGATGAAATAGCATCTGTAGTAAGGCCGACCACCAACTCACACCCTGGCGGGGAGGAGAAGGGCAACAGGTTCACTGCAACTGAGTGGGAAGGGAAAAAGGAGCATTTGTTCAAAATCGATGATGGGCGAGAAGAACGAGAGGTGCAAGAGGAGTCCATTTCAATTTTATTCATTTCTAAAAGTGTTAAGTTTAAATAAATAGATGAAATCAATTAATAATTATAGTAAAATAATATCATAATGGTATAAATTACGTACCCATGCATTCTTCCCTAATATTTTTGGTCTTATTTTTGTTAGAGTGCTCTAAATGTATTAACTAGTCTAGATATGACATCTTCCTACATGAATTTTCCTTACACCATTATCCTATCCAATTCCTATCATTGCTCATCTCCAAAGGTTGGTCATGATCCATAGATACCTCGTTTATCACCTTAGATAAAATTTAAGGGTACTAACTTGCTCTAGGGAATTTTTACAATCATGAAATTGAAGGTCTTGAAATTATAAAAGTTAAAATTAAAATTCAATGTCATTGACTTCATGCTAACTTGTTGTCCTATGTTGACCTAGCACACATTTTTTTTTTTACTACATTATTCTATTTAAATACACTCAATCATGCATTTTAAGACTATCTCCAAGTAATGTATGAACCACCTAGGATTTTTTAAAGTGAAAATTTATTTAGAGTATTAAATAGTGACATTATCAAAACATTAAATTTTTAAATTTCATCATCCTAGATCAATTATATGCTCCATTTTTGTCTTTCAGATGATTTTTCCAATATTGTTAAATTGGTCCAACTAGGGGTTTGGGTAGAGAGAATGCAACCATTACAACTAAATAAATTTCAAAGATGTTCATAAACACCAACAATCTCCTCTCAGATTCAAACATATAAAGGTCAAGGAAAGATATTCCTAGCAATAATTTTTTTTTATTACTCAATCTTGTGAGTTATAGTTAAAACCCATACATTAGGTTAAATTCGACAACTCATAGAGATCAATTCCATGATTTTGAATATTAGGCTTGCACTTCTGTAAGTAAATTGAGAGTTAAAAAAAATTATTTGATATATTTTTAGACATCTATCCAACTAGTTTTTAAAATCTAGTACTATAAAAAATAATTCCTAATATCTACAACTTTAATTTCATATATTAAAAATATAGCTAAAAATTACATTTAAATTTGAGTTTAACGATGAATTTATGTCTTAAATTTATTGTAATGGATTCATATTAACTATATATAGGTACTTGCATTTACACTAACTCAAATTCACTAGAGAATTTTTTAGAGTTCACTTTCATAATATATGAAACTTAATTTCTTGTAAGGAGATAATGAATGTTGTTGATTTATGACAAAGAATCTATTGATAACTAATGTAGTTATGAAAGGATTATGTGAATGTTCTTAAGAGATACATTTTGATTCCATGATGTGTAAATGATTTAAGATAATGCATTTAAATATATAACTCTATATACATAATTTAAATTTTTGGCATCCATGTTAATGGGTAATGAGTAGCTATCAGGAATGTGAGCTTTATAATATAGAAACTTAAAATCTAATATTAGAGGATGTGATGGTTAGCATGATGATTGGTGATGGTTATATATTAGGAATGTGAACTTTAGAATGTAGAAATTTGAAATATAATATTAGGGGAAATAATGGTTAGCATTCATATAGGTAATGGTGGAGTCTTAGAATGTAGAAATTTTAAATCTAGTATCAAGAGACATAATTTGATGAAGACGAAAAAAATATCTTCTCTAACACAACTCCCAAATTCCAAATTACAACAAACTTCATAGAAAATTTACCCAAATTTGACAATTACACATGTCAAATTAACAATCGATTTATAATTGCTCCATTTATATTAAAAATTTAAAAAGAAATAAAATATCTTCTTATTTAGATTTCATGAAAAATAATTCAATTACAATTTTTAGACAACTTCATCTTGTCTCTTTATGTGTTCTTCTACCATCTCTGTTACTCCACTTCCTTCTCTTCACTATTTTTTTCACCAGCTATCTAATCTTTCCCTCATTTCGAACAACTCCCATCTTCAAGAATATTTTAAAGCATATCAAACATACTACACATAACATATAGTGCAATTTCTTTGAACTGCACATAAATACTCCTCCCATTGGCTTGATTACTCCATACCTACAACCTCGATATGGATTCTTTGAATCATGCCCACACTTTATTCTCTTGCCTCCTTCATAGATTTCTTGCATAGATTATCATTCATTTAGAAACACCCCAACTTGTTACCTCTACTCAACATTTCCCTATCTAGTCCCACACCCTCCCATCAAACTTGGCATTTACTTCTCATCTATTCATATGTTGTGGCTTTGAGGTTCTTTCTGGTTGTGCATTTCTAAACAAGTCGAGACTTTCATTCTTCCCTCACACTCCATGTTAGCATTCAATCACCCATCACTTAGCATTCTGGTATGTTTTCCCACCTGAACCAAAGATTTTAGGGGTTAGGAATGTTATGTCTCTTTCGCTTAATTAGGGTCTTTCACCTAAAGGAAAGAGATAGATCCCACACCCAAAATCTAAGTGGTTCACTCAAACTAAGGAATGTATGATGTGATTATGACTAAATGAAATGATCTAAATGTAGCTAATTGATAAAATTGACTAATTATGAATGCAAAACTAATGAACTTGCAATGTTTGAAAACAATTGTGTAATGCAAAAACAATTAGAAATGAAAGTAAACTACAACATAAATGAATGAAATTGAAGAAGTGCACCCGTAAACTTGCTAGAGACCTGAAATGACTTTTGAAATGCTGCTGATCTTGATTTTTAAGCCTCGTGGGACTCATTCGCCATTCTGGGTGAATTAGTCCCAGATCTGTGAAGTTGTTTCGAAGCCCGTTTCAAACAAATGGGTATACAAAAATACAGAAAACCAAAATCAGGCCTGGTAATGGGACTCATTCACCACCCATGGCGAGTGATTCAACTTTTGAATTTATGAATACTCAGGTGGAAACAGGAACCTTCGGTCTGCACTTTCTGCTTCTTTAGGTGTCTGGTTCTAAAACTGGCGAATTCGGGCCTAAAAGTGACTTTTTGTGGGTATTTTGACTTATCCAATGAAGAGATGACTTGAAAAATCTTTGCAATGCATTCTTCAATGATTCCTAAGCCTCCAAGATGTCTAAATCTGCAAAAACACAAGACAAGAAAGAGAAATGTTGGATGTTAGGGCATGGGGGTTTGCCATGGTCAAACCCCTTTGTAGGTAATTAAACCAAAATGATGAAAGAATGTAATGAAGCATTAAATAATGGAGTTATTACCTTTCCATAATGATTGATCTTGAATTTCTGCAGCACAACATGAATAATCTTCCCTTGAATGTCTTAGGAAGCTATCTTGATGACTTAGAATGTAAAAACCCTAACTTGCTTGACTTGAAGGAGAAGATAGATGACGAATGAATAAGAGATGTGTGTATGAGTTAAGAGGTGTAAATTAGGGTTTAGAGACTTGATTTTATAGGAAATTCTCCTAATTAGCCTATAAATTGGATCCCTAAGGCCTACATGAAGAAAAAATAAACTTAAAACCTAATTTTTCTCACTCAAAAGTAAAAAATGGTCCAAATGGAACTCATTCGCCACCTTGGCCGAATCAGTCCCACCTAGAAGGGACTCATTCACCACAGATGGCGAATCAGTCTGAGAGGGGCCCATTTTCTAACTGGGTTGTTGGGGAATGAGGAAATTAGGTTTATATGGTGTTATTGTTAGGTATTTCATCAAATTATGCCTTGGGATGCATAATATGGGGTAATATGCACCTATTAATGATGATGCAAAGGTTAATTAGGGCTTGGGACACATAAGTCAATGTGAAAGTGTGATTAAATACACTTTACAACACTAAAATGAGGTCCACATAGCCTAGAAAGGCACACAAACCAATGTGAATGTGTAAAACACACTGAAACACTAGGTAAAAGTTAAATTTAGTTTACAAGCCTTCTATATTGATGTGATAATGCAATTAAATACATTGTATAATGTTGAATTAAGGGGATATGGGTTCATTAAGTCTAGAAAAGCGTGAAAGTCTTTTACAACACTTTACAACACCTTCACAAGACATCGATAAATGCATTTTCAAGGGTCCAAGACCTATTTTGGATGCATAAAATGCCTCACAGCACTAAATCAATGCCTCATTAAGTCCAATTTATCATGAATTATTCCCATGTCAAGCAAGAAGCGTCCATTTTTCTACACCACACCACCATTTACTTTTCTTGTGTGTGAACATTGCATCTTGCATCTTCCTTTTCTTTTTCCCAAATCACTACTCCTCTACCACTCTCCTGGATTACTTCACCACAACACATGATGCTTACCTTGATTTTCTTACTATTTGTGGCCCTCTCTATATCTAAAATTGATTATGTGCCACCTCTTGTGCGGTCTTATGTTCTTCCTTTTTCTTGCATAGGGATGCCATCTCCTTCCCTAAACTAGTTGAGTTATTTTGAACACTGTTGCCTTTCATTTTTTAGTGTACAAATAGAATTTAAATAGCCTCATTGAACTGAATTGATGGAATTCCCTTAAGTCAGCTTGGAATATGAATCATTCCCTTTTTAATTTTAATCTTCAAATTCAAAATTTCCTTTTCACTCTACTTGTTTGTTGACCTTTTAATTTCATCTTCCCCTCAATTGGATAAATAATTAATTGAACTGATTTCACATTAAATTTTTAAAATGTTCAAAAAGTAAACATCATAATCTTTGGTCAATAATAAATGGAATTAAATCCATCAAATATCACATCTACTCATAGTGGCATTTGAACCAAATTAAGATTTCCAAGAGAAGGAAAACCAAAAGCAAAACAAAAACCAAACCGGAATTTTTTTTGTCGATGTCGATTGTGCTTCACCCGGGATGCTCCTGCATCATAATTTTTATATAACCATTACATCCAAGATCAATACAGTATTGGTAATTGGATCAATCTAGAATTGAATTATGTAATGCAACATATCCAAGTAATAGATTAGCTCTTGCATAAAAATTACACTAAAAGAGTCAAATCATGCACTATAATCATGTATCCAAGAGATTGAATTGCTATGACATAAAAATAGAGTGTAAAAGTGTTTGGATATGCACCTTTCTACACAAAATTTTACCCCAAATATGGTGTATATAAAAAATATGTGTGCATAAATGTTTAATGTGATAAAAGGATATCATTTTTTTTATTCATAAAATTTGAAGCACTAAAATAAATGTTTGTGTCACTTGTGAAACTTTCTCTTAGAATGAAAAAAAAAGCATTAAATAAAATTCACCAAATGAAGAGGAATGATAGGACTACCCTCTTTTATTTTTACCTTAATCTAATGATAAATAAACTATTACTCAATAAATTAAAACTTTAAGATAACATAAATAGTTGAGCTTGATTATTTGACTCATATAAATTAAACAAAATAATAATTAGACATATGTTATATTCAAATATTATCATTTAAATTTCCTTAGAAATTTCAGATTCAAACCCTAGTTTGGACCTTCAGATAAGCTTAACTTGACAAGATATTTTGCAAGATCGTATCCCTCGAAACAATCTTTCCAACAAGTATAGTTTTTATATGTTTTTATTTTATCATGTATTTAATTTTCAATTTTTACTAAACATAGGTTTTTCTTTGAACATTAAGCTCTTCATTCTACAAAGGTTGAAAAATAGTAAAATATTGTAAAAAAATATCAAAAAATAAACTTTCCCTCGATATTGATGTTCTTGTTTCACAAAAAAAATAAAAAATCAATATATACACAACAAGTTATGTTGGATGACACACATATGTCCAAATTATAGTTACAATGACTTCAAAAATTAATTAAAAAAAAAATATGTAACCAAAATTTATGAAAAATATTGTTTTCTCTTTAAAAATAGTTATTAAAGGAGATGTTGAAATATTCATGATTTTTTTTTTTTTAAATTAAAAAATTTAGAATCTACACACAAATTGCCACAAATCACTAGTTCTTATCATCTTCAAATTCTTAACGGTTTAGCTATTATAGGTATTAGGAGATAAAGATTCAGTTAAAAATATTGATGTAAATGTCTATCTTGGGAAAAAAATGAGACACATTATTGTTGGATCACCCTATGGTTGTGTACCTTATGATGTTAAATTTATCTAATCTAACATTGTGATTGAAGCCTAATAATAAATATTTGATACTAGGCTGCTAGTCCAAGAGCTAAGATAATTGAATCTTATGAATCAAAATATCTAGGATTTTTTTTTTATAATGACCCAATTCTCCTAATGGTGTGAATTTAGTTGATTTCCATGATCATATCCTCTACAAAATTAAGTCTGATTACCTATATATATATTTTTTTCCTAAAGCTATCTAAAATAAGGAATTTAAGGATGATTAAATAAAGAAAACAATATATCTTGATATGAGATTATTTAAGATAAAAAATTCCTTGTGCTTTCGTTAAATACCAAGATTGAATTAATATTAAAATTAGATATATAATGGGGTGAAAATCAATGCTAATATGTGGAACTTAGTGAATTTCGCTATGTTTATTGCTAAAATTATTAATATTATTTAATAAATGATTTCCTTAAATAATGTAACTTCATTGGTTGTAAATAGATATTATTTTTTATTGATGTAGAGGTATGTGCAGGATCATCATGGAAAAAATAGGCCCTTAAGTGGCAAAAAAATAAGAAAAATCAGAGTTAGGCAACTTGACGTAAAATTTTGAATAAGTTATCAATATTATTTCAAAAATATGTAAGAATAGAATCTGTAGAAAATTGAATGTAGTTTCTAAACTACTAGTTTGTTTTAAAAAAATATCCTATTTAGTGAAAATTTGAAATTTCAATGCAATAGTACTTAAATTTCAGGGGAAAAATAAGAAGTAGGTGTCTGTCTGACCACCCTAACCAAAATAAAATGATAATAATTTTTTATAAGATTTTAGATATAAGTAGAGGACTCATGTCCCGATGTGATGCATATTTTTTTGTAATTTTTTCCAAGTAAATAATTAATTATGAATTTTTTATTACAAATTTTAAAAAATATAAAAACTTGTGTGTCGACCACCTTAACTTGGTCAAAACTTTATGAAATTCATTTTTTCTTCTTTTAAACCTATAGAATGCAAAGCATAGAATGTGGCGCATGTTTTGGATTCAAAAAATGTGATACCGTTTGAAAGCTATAGATGTTTTTCAATCAGTCCTATCCATCAGGACTTTAGTCGTAATTTGAATAGAAAATGAATAAGAATTGCTTATTAAATTCAAAGTAAAGCATAATTTATATTGGTGGAAAGCTGAAAACCTCCTTTAAAAACCCTTTTTATTTCATGAGTTTTGGGTAAAAAAAAGTCTTCAGCCACATACCCATCATATTGCCACTTTTTGGCCCATCATGATCCTGCACATACTCGTAGAAAAAATAAGTTGTTGATGACTAATGTACCTAAAAAACAATAATATTTTATATGATTTTGTGAATGCACTATCTAGTGATATGTTTTTGAAAGAGGAAAAAATGGGTTTTATAGGGACCCGAAACCTCAAAGTTTACAAACAAAAGATAAGATCGTTAAAGACACCAAAAGTAGAAAGGTTGTTAAAACAACAACAAGACAAGTCCAAAGCCACCAAAAAGGGCCAGCGAAGGCCACAAAACCAAAAAACCATACAAAACTCCAACAACTAAATTTGGGCCTTTAATAACTCCACAGTCTCAGCTTCCAAAATCGTTCATATCCTGAACCCCCCTATTTAAAATCTAAACCATCTGGGTAGTAGGAGGCACTTTAATTTTAAGGTTGGCATGGGTCCTTTTCAAAATACCTTGGTCCTCGTTCTTGCTTTTATCCTTATTCTCTTCCAATTCAACGACCAGCGAACCCTGTTGTGTTTTTTCCAGCTTTTCAGACATAGCGTTGATGATGATGGAATTGTGTGTAGCCATTTTATGGTTTTGTTCCACAACAGTTTTCATGTTATTTTTTATTTTTACCATTTCAGCTTCCAGAGTCTTGTACTTATCCTCAGTGTCACCTTCTCCCATGCTAGTGTTGTTCTTTTTCCATTTTCCTTCTTCGTTGTTGAGAGTGGCTAGCTTCAGTTCCAGCTCCTTCGACTTGCTATATAGAGCCCTATTTCTTTGATTAAGCTCATTAATTTCTTGATAGGCCCATTTCAAAACCCTAAAAAATGTCACCAATGCCATTTCTTGTAGAGGCAAGATATCGCCAGACCAAACCCAGTCTAAGATGAGGTTAACATCATCTGGGTTGGGGGGGCTAGGAAATCTAGTACCATCAGCTCTAAAAGAGGCGGGAGGGGAGGGCACATAATTTATGCTTGCTTCAGGGTTCTTAGCTTTGTCCTCCAAAGAGTCTGTAGAGTAGGAAACCAACTTGTTGGAAGGGGAGCCCTTGAGAACATGATTCTTTAAGGGGACCAGGCAATTGGGGTAGGTCTCAGGGTTAACTTTAGCAAGTTGAGGTTTTCTAGGCTGGGTTTTCTTACTAGACATCTCAGAGGACTGGTGGGCTTCAACAATTCTCTCCTGGTAAGGATGATTCTCTGAACCCCCACTGTCTGTGTTATAGTCCTCAGATGTTGTAGAGGCAACATGTTTGGATAAAGCCAACATGATTTGATAGTGTTCATATATTGACCTAATAAGACTAGGACAAATAATAGGGTACCTCTTGGGATTTTTCTTATGGTCCTCAAGGCTATTACTCAACGAACATAACAGATAGTGAGGTAGAGAAATTCGTACCTTATGGCAGAAATGGTTAAGAATGGAAAAATGATGACCATAAACTCTGGTGAATCTCTCGTCTAGGGTGATATACTCCATAATAACACGAAGTACCTTTCTCCACAATGCCTTAATGGTGTCAATTTCAAAATAGTTGTTGGAAATTTTAACCAGTTTCAATTCCTCCTTATCCTTCTTAGGGAATTTGATTACTAGCTCATCAGAAAACCTTCTATCGCGATAAAACTTCACACCCTCGTTAGAAATTCTAGTCACCTCCCCTATAATTTTCTCATCTAGTTTCACCTTTCTCCCAAAGAGGATAATTTCACCATTTTTCTAGCTCTTCTCAAAATAGTCTGTGGCCATAGTATCAGGCCCATGAAGTTTTTCCAGAAATGGAATCAGCCCACCTCTTACAATCTGCTTCCAGACCTTATCATTCCTCTTGTGCACCTCATAGCTTTTTGGCTCAACTATTTTCCTGTCCCCCCCCCCCATTTTCATTTGCACCTTACTGCTGACTCTACCAGCGCCGAGCACCTGTTGCAGATTTACGTAGCCATTCCAATGTACCCACAAATCATGTTGCTTTTTCTTCTGAGCTAAGTAATATGACACGGCCCCATCAAATCTCTTGATTTCGATGTACTTAGCCCCTTTCCCTTTAATCATTAAACATATTTTCCTCTTTCCCATGCGTAACATCATAATCTAGTAAGGCCCTGACTTTAGCTCTCAAGTCCCTACAATCTTGCCACGTGTTCAATCCTTGCTTCCTAACCCCTTCATTCACGAAGTAATTTGCCACGATGTTAGCTTCCCTGTAGACGTGTGATACTTTTACTTTATCAAAATTGTCTAGAATATACTTTACTTCATCAATCCAATTCTTTATCAACCTAGAGGGGGGATACTTCCTAAGAGACAATCAATGATATTTTTAGAATCCCCTTCTAGCCATAAATTTTTTATATTCAAAATATGAGCTAACTTTAAGACTTGGAAAGCTCCTATAGCCTCCGCCACATGGTTGGTTTGATGACCTAGGGATATGGCCACAGCTGCCATAAAATTACCATTTGAATCCCTTAACACACCTCCACTTCCGATCATGCCTGGATTTCCCTTTGCAGTGCCATCAAAGTTGGCCTTATACCAACCATTTGGAGGAAAGGTCCAGCACACACCCTCCCTACTTTTCTTGGCTAGCTTGGATGCTAAAGAAACGTCCACTTTAATATTCCAATCCTTTGCTATCATTAGATCATAGGGAGTACACACCACTGCTTCAAGGTTAAGAGATTTTTGGGAAATCACATTGAATTTTTCCTTTATAAGCCTAAATTTTTTCTCAAAGACATTATTCTCTGACATCTCCTTATCCATGAAAAGTCTGTTATTACATTCTTTCCACACTCTCCAAACAACAAAAAGGAATATAAATTCCCATAACCTACGATGAAGGGATTATGAGTAGGGGCTTTCCATTGTAAAAATAATTCTTCAATGGTCTGGGGGAACACCCAAGAGATATTCTAGAGGACTAATAATTTTCCCCATATTATGGAGATAAACGGACAGTGGAGAAACAAGTGGTTAGCAGACTCTGCCTCACACTTGCAGAGGTAACATCTGTTGGGGATTTGAAATCCCCATTTACAAATATTTTCCATCGTAAACACCTAACCTAACCTAGGATATTTTATGATTACTCGATAGGTAAATAACCTAGGATGATTGTTTTAAATAAGAAATCCTAGAAATATTAAATTTTGCACCTATATTAATGGATAATGGTTAGATCTCAAAAATGATAGCTTTAGAGTGTAGAAGTTTGAAATATAGTATTAGAGGAAGTGATGGTTAGCATGCTAATGGTTAATGGTTAGATCTTAGAAATGTAAACCTTATATTATAGAAATTTGAAATCTAATATCAAACGATGTGATGGTTAGCACGCAAACTGATAGTAGTTAGATATTAGGAATGTTTTCCCCATAATGTAAAAGGTTGAAATATAATATCATAGGATATAGTGGTTACAAAATTGATGTGTAATGGTTTAATTTTAGGAATGGGTATGTGCAGGATCATGGTGAGCCAAAAAGTGGCAATGAGGAAAAAAACACATCTTTCATCGACCGAAAAACATGAAAAGAACATGTTGACTTTTTTGAGGCTCGGGTGTCACCATACCAGACACCAAACCTAGTTTTACAAATCAGATATCCGATTTGCAAAAATCATATATAAAAAAAGTCAGTTGTTGTTTTTAAGTTATTTGACAGTGAAGAACCCATGGGCACACAGTGAATTGCATATCCGATTTGCAAAAATCATATATAAAAAAAGTCAGTTGTTGTTTTTAAGTTATTTGACAGTGAAGAACCTGTGGGCACACAGTGAATTGCTTCTTCGTGTAATGAATATTCGATTTGGGAAAAATCCGATTTGGAAAGGTAATTTTTTTTATTTTTATTTGATTTGATTCAATTTTGATTTAGATTTGAATAATTTCATATGGTTTTTTGTGGATTATTTTTTAAAATAGGGTTTTTGATTGAATTTTTATGAAAAAATTGAGTTTAGAATGGATTTTGATAAAAAAAAATGTTTTTTGTGAATTTTTTTTCACAATAGGGTTTTTGATTGAATTTTTATGAAAAATTTGAATTTAGAATAGATTTTGATAAAAAAATGAATGTTTTTTATGGATTTTTTTTCAAAATAGGGTTTTTGATTGAATTTTATGAAACAATTGAGTTTAGAATGGATTTTTTTAATGGATTTTTGATTTAAAAATAGTGTTTCATTTATATTGTCTAATTTTAATTAGATTAATTATTTTTTAACTTTAATCAAGCATTATGGCTGCCGAGAATGAGAATGCACAAATTCCACCAGTTGAGAATGAAAATCCACCAGCTGAGAATCAAAATGTAGAAATGCCAAATGCTCCACCACCTCCACAGCCATCAATTGAAGACTTAATTCATGAAAAATTGGAGCAATTGAGGGGAATTTTTGATGTTTATAAGAAAATTCCTCGATTATCCCGTATGTCAACCACATTGACAGGAATAATTACAAATGTAGAAACCCTCTCCACCCAACATAATGCCTTTCATTCGTGGCGAGAAACCATGAGGCAATATTATGCATGTGGATTTTATTATGATGATGTGAAAGATCTCCAAATAACAAAATCCCAAATAGCCTCTTTATTTATTAACCCCAGCACTAGTTTGCCAGTTAATGTTAACAAACCAAAACTTTCTATAAAATGGTGCATGCATAGGGGCATAGTAGATAACTTTTGGGATCGTTGGTGTATGGTTTTTGATAAACCACCCAACAATAATCTTGATATACCTTTTTACTTTATTAAAAAATTATATGCTAGGTTTTTGTTAGGGAATCATGTCAATTACTTTGATATTAAACCCTTCTAGGGCGTTGGTGGAGGTATGCCCTAGGATAGGCCAGGGGCAGCTAGAGTAGTTAGGCACCCAAATGTTCCCCATCCTCCCCTTCCTCTGCCACCTCCAGTACAACATCCAAATATTACAGAGGATGCAGCCACACAAACTATCCAGGCCATTCACTCTTTGAGTGGTCTTTTGGTTTCCCATGCTTCTTCAGTAGCTCAGCCACAGTATGGTGATCTTGGTGATGGATCTAGTGCTGTTGCATCATCCTCCTTAGGTCCACATATTTGTGTGCCACATATTTGCAATACGTGCTAGCAAATATGCTTGGGTCCTATTATACAACCCCCTGAGCAGCCATTAGACACTTCTGATTATGACATCCAGGATGTGGAGATTATAGTAGATCACATGCAGGGGAGTGGAGCACACCCTATAGAGTCCTCTCCTGCTAGAGAGGTGGACATTGGAGTAGTTACATAGGTAACATTTAAGGTGTAAATTCATAACTTGCATTTTTTAAAAAATGAATATTAATAAGAGATAGTATCAAGTACTAATATTTATTTACATGGTCTATTTAACAGTTAATTTCTGAGGAGGAGCTCACACGGGTGACTGATAGCACCCTTAGGGCCATTTCATTTGGCCTTGAGATGCACACAGTATGTATTTTCACACTCACTCATTTACATTTTTTTACTATATAATTTCTTGTCATTAATGAAATTATATATTAACTTATATGTTTATCTTATTCTCTACTTGTAGGAAACACCTAGTGTGAGTGAGGTGCGATGCTCTCCAGACTATGGACACACAATGTTAGATAAGGGAAAGGTAATTGAACTCAAATTTGATTGAATTAAGATTTATAAGATATTTTATTGATTATGCATACATTGACATAGATTCATAGTTTCATATGTACTTGTCATTTTTATGTGCAGGTGGTTGTGAGCTATACATCATTGTTGATAAGTACCACAACACCTAAAGGAGTAGGTATTCAAACACCTGAAGGAGGAGGTGTTGAAACACCTCAAGGAGGAGGTGTTGAAACACCTAAAGGAGATACAAAAAAGATCACCTAAAGAGGTATGTGTTTATTTTATTTTGTGCTTGGTAAATATGTTCTTATCACTGACAATTCTATGCTAACTTGGATCAATTTCATGTTTTGTTCACATATATAGATTGACATTACAAAAGTTGGTTTGGTTAGTTCTTTGAGAGGGGTATATTCTAGGACTCGACCCTTCAAAGAGACATATATTTCAGGTAATCAATATTTCAATTTTAGAGTTCAATTATAATTCAATGTGTATTGATTTTTTATGTTAATTATTTGATTTTAAATTATATAGTATAACTAATCTCAATTGTGGTTTGACTTTCTTGTGCAGCTACCTTGAGCCAATGAGTGCTTCAAAGAGCTCCATTTTGATGATCCACCACCCGGTAGTTTAGGATGAGATAGACATTTTGGCATGTAAATTTTGAATGAATCACCAGAGGATGGCATATGCACATATTGTAAAACTTTGTTTGAGTTGGGACAGTGCCATTTTTTGTATATGGACATACACTTGATTATTGGATAATTTGATATATATAGAAGTTGACAATGAAATTTAATTTCCTCCTCATGTGCGTAGTAAACTCTTTGAAAATTTAATCAAGTGAGTAATGGTTAAATATCAATGTACAATAGCATAAAAAGAATGGTTAAATATTATTTAGTTTATATTCATATTGCTGATTACATTGCATTGCACATCTTTCAAACTCAAAGCATTACTTCACATTGCATAAGTAACAACTAGATGCTGATAGATGAAAAAAATTCAATAACAATATAGTTTTTACAAAGTCAACCTAAGCAGTTATGCAATTACTTCACATTACATAACTAATAACTAGGAGCAACTATCAATTGCATTATCTTGTCATGGAATTCTATGAGACCACACTTCTTTGATGAAACTTGGCACAAAACTCAAAAAAAATGGAAAGAAAGCACTCAAA
>VDFB02276528.1:0-16692 GCA_007258455.2 Sequoia sempervirens
TTTAATTCTGCAGAAGCATTCCCTTAAATATTCCTATGGCTGAGAAGTGATACCCTCTCCTAAGGGCGTGTCTTTCCCTTATCGCAGCCTTTGGGAGAGTTGACCGAAACCTTTTTGAAGTATCACCTTACATGGTAGTTGCTGCCTTTAATCTATTCAATAGTCACTGCTTTTAGTTTATTTGATGATCGCTGATTTGAGGGATAAAAATCGCTGCTTCGGTTCTTAATATTCATTCATTTATTATAACATGATAGTAATCAGAAATAATTTATAATAATATTTTTAATTATAATATTGTCACTGTTTTAATTATAATATTATCATTGATAATTATAATTACAATGATATTTTTTAGATTATATTTATTTTATTATTTTATTTTGGATGTTTATTTTAATATTTTATATTCTAACATTAAAATAAATTGTCAATATATATATTATGTATTTTACATCATTATAATGATTATAATATTTAATATTTATATTTTGGTAATTACAATATTATATTTAATATTTGTAATTATTATCTTGGATAATTATAATAATATTAAATAGTTAATTCTTTATATGTATTTTTTTTTTCGATGCTTTGTATCTCAATGCTACAATTTTGGGGGACATGACATGTTGCTACAGATATGACTTCTAATGATTTAGTGCAACAAGACATACATCATCTTTTAGATACGACTACTTGGGATGTGTACTTATCAAACATTGTAGGTTTGTTTTGTGATTCCTATCTTGCAAACTTGGAGTACACTATTGAGGATATTCATTTTCTCTTTAATGTTAACTCTTATGCAGTTGCATCATCTTCTTCAGATGTTGTTAAGGCACCTTCCAACCCTCTTTTTCTCTCTACATCATTATTTGTCAAAATTTGACATTGGTGTGGAGACCCTTGAACAACATTTGGAGGAGGCATCTTTGTCTTTGAATTATATTCTACATTTGTTTCCATAAGTTTTTGGATTGTCACCTTCATTAGCGTGGCCTAGAACACCTAACTTGATTGTGGCACCTTTCAACACCGACATGGTGACACTTGAGCAAAGTTGAGACTTCAATCATCTTGATCTTTCTTCCCTCATATTCTCTTTTAAGGAATGGGATGACTTCTTGCATACATCCTTGGCTTTGTTTCTTCCTAAGGAAAGGAAAGTTGTTCAGCGATTTTGGATTATCTTCAAATTCATTGTCGGACATCCACCATTACTACAAGTGATATTACTTTGGGGGTTGTTGCATGATCTCTCTTCTCTTTTATGGGGGCAATTTTTTCTCACATGGGGTTTTGTCCTCATACTTTTGGAGAGCATCTTGTGTTTTCTCTCTTTTGGAAAGGGGTCATTCCTACAACTTTTTCTCCTTTTCTTTGTCAATGAGAGATTCATTTGTACATGGGTACCTAACATGGCCTTGTAGCCAAGACTCACCATTGCATCATTGTATCAATGCAAATTTTTTCAATCTCCCCAAGTTGCACCTAAGGAGAGGTGTTCACATGAACAATGTATTTTACCTAACTTGTTTATCTCCTAGGTCTTATTTACACTAGTTTACTTAAGTTCACTTAGGGCATTATCATTTTATGTCTCAAGTCATAAGATTAAGAAACGTGTCATAATCTTATGTTGCCTATGTCTCACCTTGGCCTATATAACCAAGGGATTCTCATTGTAGTCTCAATCTATTATAAACAATCATATTCTTATACACATATTGTGCATTTGCATCCTTTGATAGAATAGAATTATTCTCTTATGTTTGGTCTCTCTTCTACTTTCATTGAAGCCCCTAGATCTTGGTTGGTTATCTTCATGACCAATCTTACATAAAAAAATTGTTGCATACCCCTTCTCTCCTAAGTCATGCCCTCCTTTCTTCTATTGTTTCCTACCTTTTTCCTTTGTAGGGCCTATGAATTTAACATCTCCTCTAGGATCCTCTAGCTGAATAAAAAAACCATGTCTCCTAGATAGGACATCCTAATTGCAATATCATATAGTAGGTTGAATACAAAAGCATAGACTCCTCGTGGACAACATGCTGCAAGTGACTCAACCATTTATGCTAGCTAATGGCTTCTTCTCTACCTACTGAAATCTGTTTCCTTCATGCCCTTTCTCCCTATATTCTTTTGCTTCCTTTTCTTATTTGGTTTGATATTTCCATAGAATCAATGGGGCTAGTGTAATAAGTAATTAATTCTTTCATTTTGATGGATAATATTATATATTGTATAATGTTTTCTCTCTTTTTATTTATTTATAAATTTAATATTAATCATTATCTAAAGTTGACCGAGGAACCAAATTGGAGCTATTGTCAGTGTTACAATAAGACATGATCAAAAGTGAATTATGACTTCAAATTAAATAAGGAACAAGTTCCTAATGTCAAGCGTTAGGATTCAAATGAAACCACAGACTCAATCTATCAACGAATGAATCAATTTATATATTATAATGCATACCAAGTAGACGACTATGGTTAGGCAAGATGTTCATGCCAAGATCTTTGACACTAGGTTGGCATTAGGATCTTTTTCTCTACAAAACCATATAATCCACTTCACCTTACACCCTATTGCCTTCAATCACACAACATTCCTCACACAATTCCACTAGTCAAAAGTTATTCCAAACTAGTCAGAAATGTTATTGAAATACATTTAATCTAACATGCAACACAACTATATCTTTTGGCCCTAGTGTGGAGTTTACTAACTTTTGTTAGTGATGTTGGCAAGAGCCTATATTTGAAAATATGGCCGTTGAGCAAGAAAACTAATGTGAAGGATTTGCCACATGGTGTGTACTTCCCTTGTTGGATTGTCGTCGAGACTTGTCATGATGAACCTAATGGCCGATGGGGTCATTATTTTTTGAACCCCCTTGATTTTAGTGATAATCCCATCAACCCTACAGATTTTGTTCGATTCTTTGGATTGTCCGGATTTATTATCACCCTCATTTTATCGGGCTGAATTTTGCAGGCGCTGGAAGCTTTCGCATTTGGAATCGATGACACTAAAATGCCTCAGAATTTTGTGATTTACAAGTTGCTTTTTGGATATCATTTTTCTATGGTTGTTTCCAAATTGGGATTTTATCGCAACTGCTCTACAATTCTCACTCGCATTTTCTTTTTTCCTTTCACTATTCTAGTTTTTTGCTACATACTTGTTGGTGCCTTAAATGGGTGTGACCCGGAGAAGTGTTGAGCTGGATAAATGTCATACTGTCTTCAGCCGAATGGAGAGCGGATGGCACGGTGGCATATTTCTGAGGAGATTAGGTTTTCGATTCATGGAGTGCAATAATGCGGCTTTGTGAGACCTCTCAATTGTCACCTCTTGAAGGATGCAGGAAGGAGACAGCTATGGGAGTATTTCTTTACAGAGTTGCGAGGAGGAATTGCTAAGGCCACGGGACTTAATGGATGCGTAAATGGAAGAAAAAACCCGACCAAAATTAAAAGCCAACTGAACCAGTCTCAATTTGTTTACCTAGGGTGATGAAGCATCCAGGCAGAAGTAGCCAGGGCCTCTGGTACAGGTCTAAAACTGCAGGAGTCATGAGTGATGAAATTATTTCCTCTTGAGGAAGATCTGGTGTATTATTATTACCATTTTAATTTCCTTAATCACCTTAGAAACCACAACAATATCTCCATTATGTTTTTCCTTTTACATTCTCTTGAAAATAATGTGCTTGATGTGGTTGAAACCATGAACTCAGATAGGAATTTCACCATTCTCCACCAAGGGCTTATGTCTAGGCTCTACCATTTCCACCTTGCCCTTTTCCCTCCTAGGCCTTTTACTATTGAAGAGGACCCGGTCTCTTCTGCTCCTCCGTCTGCTAGCATTATGGATACCCCTGGCCCCAATAAGAAAAAATGTATAAAAAATCTTGCTGTGAAAGCCCTTCCCCAGGACACATCCCCCAATTGGGGGCTTGTTGTAAAGAAAAAGGGTAAGAAACATATTGCTCCTACCCCGAAAACTAAAGCCAAAGCCTCAAAGAAAACCAAATTTAGGCTACAACAAATTGACTCTGACATTGAGATTACTAAGATGACTAGTACCCCTCGAAGATCAAGTAGACTGGTCGCCAAACAAGAAAAAGAAAAGAGTTTTAAGGAGGCCTCAGAGTCAGATAATGGTGATGAGAGTGAGAGCAAGAGTAAAGAAGAAAAAGATATTAAGGAGGAGGCCCATTCGATTTCTGCTAGTAGCTCCTCTTATGTTTCTGAAAGTCTTAAAAGGGGTTCCTTGGGTCTTGCTAATGTTAGGGTCAAGGAGGTCAAGACTAGGGCCTCAAACATTGATGAGAGAAAGGCCCCCATTGAGGAAGCTTGCAATAAACAGGATGTTGTCTGGGAGGAGGTTAATAACCTTAAATGCAAAGTGGAAAGTCTAGAGAAAAGGTTGCAGGATGTTAGATGATTCGCATTGAAGATCATGCACAAGTTTGCCACCACTCTGTGTCCATTGCAGAAGGACAAATCCATTGACAATGCGGAGGAGGAAGTTGCTAGCAAGGAACTTCTTAAGTTCCTCATTGAAGATTGGGCTACCATAACTTTAATCAAGCCATGTAGTGGAAAGAAGGATTACAGTCGTGGGTGGTTCTATTTTTTGGATGGTCCTGGCCTCAATGGCCATCATTTATTTTTTATTTCACTAAAGATATTGATATTGTTTTTATGTTTTCTTATGACTGGTATGAACCTTGGTGGTCTATGGTTAAGACTGCTTTAAATCATGATTTCATGATGGACATTAGTATTAGTATTAGTATTTGTGCTATGATCTGGACGTATTTTTTGATATGGAATGTTTAGGGTGTTGGTTAGGTTTGTAGACCTTGTTGTTAATGTGTTGTTAGTGTTACTCTATTGTTGATGGTCTATAGGGCCTTGTACTAAAGGGACAACACCCTAATTTTGCTGCTTTTTATATCAAAAACATGCAACACAAACTAATATCAATATTTATTAATGTGACAAATTTTCTTTAAAATGCACTTCAAGTCTCATGCTAGGATTTCACACTTACTAAGGACTTATACAAGGTATGTTAGTTGTAAAGGCTTCATGTTCCCCATTTCTACATGCTTCAAGAAAATAGACTAATAGGAATTGAGTAAGACTTTAGTACTTCCAAAATCTCTAGAGTTGTGACCACAAGGATCAAATACTTCTTTTTTGAGGCAAAAGAAACTAAATATGCACCTTGGATGGAGGAAGAAGAAGCATATAAGGAGAAAATTAGCCAGTTCTTCGTGGGAAGCAAAATAAAAATCAGCCATTTTTTAATGACCAAGAACAATCAGAAAGATGACCAGCGATGCCTCTTGCTTCCATTAATGAAGCATTTAATTTAGTTTGGTACTGTAATAAAGTCTGTTCCTCGCAAGAAAGAATTACTAACCTTTTGTCTTCTTGTCTAAAGCGTGCTGGAACATATTGTTGATTTCACATTTTGGCTTCTAAATTTTCAGATTCTCACTGTGCAATAAACTGCGGCGGCTTACAAATGACTTCCCAGCAAGGAATTGATTATGAAAGTGACAACGAAACACTTTATCCTGCTTCATTTTATGTCAGTGACACACAAAGGTGGGGAGTCAGCAATACTGGAAATTTTATGGACAATTCTGCAGAGAGTTTTACAGAATCCAGTCAATCTCAATTTACAAATACATTAGATGGAGAACTCTACCAAACGGCACGCTTATCTCCCAGTTCACTAAGGTACTATGGTTTAGGTCTTGAAAATGGACCATATACAGTAAAACTACAGTTTGCTGAAATAAATATTCTAGACATAGGAAGCTGGAAGAGTCTTGGAAAACGCATTTTAGATGTTTATGTTCAGGTATGTGTAACCCACTTTTCTAATGGTTTGATTTATATTTCCTCTTCGAAAAAACTGTCCATGTATTTCCTCATTTTGTAGGGGTAGAGGGCAGGTACAGATTATTTTCTGCATTTTCTCCATTTATGGTCCTTTCCTTTTTGGGAATGGAAAGTGTGTATGAGATAAACAACATTAGTCTGAGAATCATAATGCATGCCATCAAATTTGGATTCTTTATTTTCTCATTGCGTAAATTCTAGCTCTGTATAGTACCTCAGTTCCACAAGTTTTTGGCCCTTGACGTTGCAGGGGAATAAAGTATTAACGAATTTCAACATCCAAAAGGAGGCGGGAGGTTCATTTATAGCAGTTGATCGATCTTTCAGCGCAAATGTCACTGAAAATGTCCTTGAAATTCATTTATTCTGGGCTGGGAAGGGAACGTGCTGTATTACAAAACAAGGAACCTATGGACCTTTAATATCAGCCATAAGTGTTACACCTGGTAAAGATGGCGGGACTTTTATCTTCATTTAATTTAAAGAAGATATGAACAGAACATATTTCTTTTGGGGATAACAAAGAAAACGAGCACTGTTTGATGCATTCTTTAGCAGTTTTCTGTAAATTTATTTACATAATTTACAAACATTAAATGCATTGGAAACGCTACATATCTTTGTTGCTGAATAATTTCTCGTGTGTGTAGATTTCACTCCTACTGTTACGGATCGTCCACCTTCCAACTCCTCTTCGAAGAAAATCAAGCATGGATTAGTGATCGGAATTATTTTCGGTGGACTGGCTGTTGTTTTGGCATGTCTTGTTTTTACCATTTTCTGGCTGAGGAGAGTCAGAAATTCCTTAGAAGTCCGTAGTCAAGTACACGAAGGTAATGGCAAGAGCTTTTAGGAGGTGAAGTTTCAGGACTGATATTTATATATATGTATCCTCCTGCCAAATGGGCTGAATTTAAGTTGGAGGAATTTGGTAATGGTACTGCTTCTTTATCAGCATTTAAAAAGAACAGTAATATTTTTATATCCAGTGTTGTTATACAATGATATAAAAATCTCATGTTGTAAAAACTTAATAAAAGTATAATAAATAATGTATATAATATATATAAATATAATATTTTTAGTTTTATATAAAAATAATGTTGTTTTCATTTCTTATAGATGTTCAATTAAAATATTAATTATTTTGTTTCATTATAATTTGAATGAATTACTATGATTATTTAATTGTGTTATTAATTCAATACAATATTTGTTAATAACATTTTGTTTCCACAGTCCATGATCATTAGTAATCAAGATTTCTCGATAAAACTGTGTGCAATTTTTCTTCATTAAGAAAAATTGTACACAGTTTAAATCTTCAATTATAATATTTGTTTAAAAACAACAAATCTTGATAATATTAGTGTATTTTATATTCTTTCTTATGTGAGGTAACAAGTGTGTAGGTATGCCACACACTTGTGAGATAATATTAGTGTATTTTTGTTACTATTGAAGTGTTGTAATGTGTTATTGTATTTTATGTGGGCTATAATATTATTTTGTATGTCTTGTATTTTGTTCTTTGTATCTATGTGATTTTTTGGGGCTTGTATTGATGTGTTGTAACATATTGTGAAGACTTATTCATTTTGATATGATTTATTGAGGTGTTATTATTGTTTAGAATGTGTGGTTTGAAAGTGAATCATCTTAGTTAAATTGTATGGACTATAGATTTTATTATATGTTTATGTGAATGAAAAGTGAAATAACCTTAAATTAATATTTAAACTAACTAATAATAGGTGTTGAAATTAATTGCACACTGTTTTATCCATAAATCTTGATTACAATATTTGTTGTCAAACAACAAATATATAATGCAATTGTGTAAAGCCATATTACTTAAATTAATTAATTAAACTAACTAATAGTAGGTGTTGAATTAATCAGTTAGTAGAATAGTCTTTAATGAATTAATTAATATCGTGATGAAAATTAATATTATTTTCAAACACAAATTAAAATTAAAAATTCATTGTGCATGTTTCATCAATAAAATTAAAGAAAATAAAGTGTTCAATTATATCCAATTCTTATTTGAAATTTAAAATAAAAAGGTTTAGTCAATAATGGCATAGTATGATGATTAAGTTGTTGTGGTGTTGTTCTTGTCGTCAAAGGTCAAATCCCACTAGGGTGTAATTGTTGAATGTTTAAATAGATGCTTAGAGTTGTGGTATGATAATGAAACTCTATTGAATCTAATATGAAAATGTTTAATTTTGAAGATTGAATTTTAGAGGAAAAAACAAAAATTACTTTTATATGAAGAAATATTGAAAAACATAGGGAAAATATAGAGATACAAATAGATTGAAATTGAGATATTGTAATAGTGATTTTAATGAATTTGAAGTTGTAAGAACTATAAATTGTACTTTTATAATATTGAAAACTATAATTTTGTGACAAGAATTTTTTAGGAAGATAACCCAGCCAAAAGGTTTTTTTAAAAGATAAGTCTTTGATGTATGAATGCATGATTATTAGAAATTGTATATGAATGTTATTTTATAATTTGGGACAATGTGTTCATAATTTGATGTCAATTTGAGTGAAATTAAGAAATTGGAGAAATTATGAGTTAGTGAAGTATAAAATTAAATTGTTGTTCTAAATTCGATAATTTGTTAAGTTCATTGAACAAGAATGGAATTGAATGTAAGTATAAGTTAGAGTAAAAATTTAATAAATGTTGTTTTAGAATATATCTTTTCCAGATATAGGAGAATTTTATTTTTCTCTAGTATAAATCTTTGAGTTTTCTAATTTTCATGTTTTGAGTAAATAAGAAGTGTCAAACAAACCTTGAGAAGAGATTTGAGCAATTAGTGTTTGGGAAATTTCTATCCCAAGGCATCCTAGGAGGACTAGGATGTTAGATAGGTCATCCTAGGAGGACTAGGTTGTCCCCTTGGGCATTTGGGTATTGAATGATCTTGTCCTTTGAGGCTTACACAAGTCTAGTAAGTTTTATAGACTATGCTTTCAAGTAGTTACGAGTAACCTAATACAATATTTTTTGGTGTATGAATTATTCTTTGATTAAACTATTAGGATGGAATATCATAATGGGTGTGTGTTTTTAAACTTAGTTTGGTAATATATTGACTCCTTGGCAAGTTGTGATCAATAGAGTTGCAAGCTGGTTGATTATTTAAAGAAATGATGAGAATTCAGTTTCAAGCCATACCTAATTTATGTCATGTGTAGCCTTACGGAAAATTAAGAGTGTTTCCAAACCATTTAACTCAGCATTAAAGAGAAATTAAGAGTATTCTAAATTTATTCAAACCATTATAAATAGGTTTCCATAAAGTCAACATTTCTCATAACACTTCCAAATGAAATAAAGAGAATTTAAATTGCATTTCATACAATAATATCATCAATGTAATGTGTCAAAGCATAAGTATTTCAATGACTTCCTCATATACATATATTCAACCTCACTTGGAGGAATCAATCCTTCTAATAGAACATCTTTTCTATGCTAAGTTATAAAACTTTAACCTCTCAAAATCAATGTTACATTAAATACTTTCAAAACATACTTCCATTTCAAGTTTTTAACAAGAATGTCAAAATGCATATACATTTACAATGGCTTCACAAGCCAAATCTGAATGATACATAAGTACATCAATAGCAAATAATCTTGGAACCACCAACCGCCGTGACACCTTGGTCTTCTTGCGAGCTGGGGCCAAGAATGTGATTCAGGCACCTTTTCCGCCCAACCACGAAGTCCATGACTTCCCCGGGTCCCTTCCTAACTCGAAGGAATCCCCGGCCCTGCATAAAGGAGCCTAGCAACCCGAAACGGTAAAACAGGAGGGCACTCTCGGTGCGTGCCTGATGCCTATATGCATTTCTAACATGAAATAAACACATTTCTTGCAACAGGAGGTGGCAGAGACTCAAATAAATTTCTAGGCTTTTAAAACAAACAACCCATCTATTTCAATGGTACAGTGCTTGGCCAAGCAAAATAATACAAGTAAATGGTAGATTAGAAAAGGTAATACTACCGTCTCTGTTTGCCCACCTTCGGCACCCTGTCCCGGAAGTTACCATAGTGAAGTATAAATACTAAAGTAAAACTTTATACATTTTCATACATGTTTCAATAATTAATTCTTCAAAGAATTTCAAATGCGAATTTCAGAACATCCCTTGTAATTCAATTGAAAGATATCATTTATTCTTTGAAAAGTAACCCTTTTGATTTGGATAAAGGCTTTGTTTTAAAGAAGAACATATATATATTGATACTTTTCAGTGTACTAATAGAAAGAAAGAACAGTGTTTTCTGTTTTCAGTATGCATTTCTTTTTCTTTCCAAGCTCAAGCTGACAGACAGTTTAATTCCCAAATTCAATGCAGGTTACAGAATAATAATAATATACTGATACAGTGCAATTTATTCAGTAATTCTAAGGTTTGAAAGATAGACTTTCATTCAGATTTTTGTGTTGTATTCCTTTACTCAGGATTGTACTGCTTTAAAGTAATCAAGATGGTGTCTCAAAAACATTTCTGTTTCTTGTTTCAGGTTTAACAAATCTGAGATAATGGTGTGTAATTAACAGAAGTTCATGCTACTTTCTGGAAATGAGTTTAAACAGAGTTCATACTATTTTCTGTTCTGGAAATGAATTAAACAGAGTTCATACTATTTTCTGTTCTGGAAATGAATTAAACAGAGTTCATACTATTTTCTGTTCTGGAAATGAGTTAAACAGAGTTCATACTATTTTCTGTTCTGGAAATGAATTAAACAGAGTTCATACTATTTTCTGTTCTGGAAATGAATTAAACAGAGTTCATACTATTTTCTGTTCTGGAAATGAGTTAAACAGAGTTCATACTATTTTCTGGCACATATGTGCATGGATAACTATATATATATATATATATATACATATATATATATATGTATGTAAAATTCATGTATAGCTGTGTATACTTTGAAGTAAGAAATTCTGGTTTTCAAAATCTGATTGAAGAATTCACTGGTCGTGCACACAGAACAGGATATTTTCCATGGTTTCCTTACTGGCATTGAGCGACTAAAGGGCTCAGGGGAAGCCCTTGCCCCTCCCATGGGGAGGGGGCGGGCTGTGAGGGGCTCGCGCCCTCTCCACAGGCCGCGGCCTGTGGAGGGCGCGAGCCTTCCACAGTCCACGACCTTCCCATGGGGAGGGCAAGGGAATTAATCCCTTAACAATTTCAAAACTCAAAAAAAAGAAAGACATTTGCCCAGTATAAACTGCATTCGGATTTATCTCAAGACATTTTGACAGAATTTTTAAACAAACCAGATATGGAGACATATAATTGTAATTACACTTGAGAAAAATGCAGACTTGCCACAAAACGAAAACCCTAACTCTGAAGAAGGAATGTGTATTCTATAATTGCAACACAGAGTAGTAAGCTGATACCCAGATTTCAAAACGAATTTGGAAAAATTTCACAGATGTTTGCACTCTAAACAGAGGATAAAACATGTCCTACTGCAGTTTTTTTACAATAAAATTAAAAGAAGGCATAGCAATGAAGAGAACCTGGCACAATTTGCTTCCAATGCAGTTGTTCCACAATACCTTCTTCGCCTCTGATCTAGAGCTCTTCGATATATCCCCCCATTCAAAATTCTCTTTTCTTTCTTAAAGCCCTCTTCCTCTTTTTCGAGGATCATGCATAAAATTTCCAGATGACAGCAGTTTCCAAGGATTGCCACATGCCCAGTGAATTGTTGGTTTTGAGACAGAATTTCCAGAGCCCAATGTTCTCTCGGGCTGTTCATTCTTCAATATTTTTTTTTTGGAAAATTTATATACAAAACTGAATTATATCCTTATTTTATGCTAACTCTAAGTTTTTATTTATGAAACCACAATATTCTATTTTATTTATCTTATTTTATTTTTAATCATATTTCTTTTAAAACAGAATCCTTTTCCCTTTTTGTTGCTCAAATAAAATGGAGATTAATAAAATAAAATAAGCCATATTATTTCACAATTTAATTAAACCATAATTTTAAATTTGCTATGCTAATCATTTTCACGCAATCACATTGTAAAAACGAACATGACCTAATGCAGCTACATGATTTAAGTGGTGTGTGTGTAACCGAGAGTTTCTCCTCTTTTACCCTGTCGAGAAGCTAACCTCCTTTTCCTCAATCACACTCTTGGCCTTCGATCTCCTTGGCCTTCGATCACCTGCCACTCAAATGCACTCAGGCGTGCAAAACAAAAGTGTATTAGTAACCATTGTAGAAACAATAATTAACTCAACATTTCTATTTTATATGAATGCATTCATAATTCTTGAAAGAAAACAATTATATTAAAGCATTGCTCTTAACACATATCATACTTCGTATATTAAATCTCATAAGGTCATGGTCAAACATTATCTAAATAAATCATGGTCAAGATAAGTCAATGGTCAAAATAAGTCATGATCAAAATAAGTCAATGGTCAAAATAAGTCATTGTATGAGACGTGACATCCTTCCCCCCTTGAGAAGAGACATCGTCTCGATGTCTAAAAGCAAATCCACACAATGGAGTTTGAAGTATCTTTGTATCATAGTCACAATATGCATCAAAAGAAAAGTAAGCTATAATCTCAAATGAGGAAAAGATTTGTTAATGTCATCTGTATTTTCCTAGGTGGTATTATGATTTATCCATCTAATATTGGTCCCACTGGACCCTGTACTCCACAATATCATGGTTCCACAACTTAACGTTGTGCCTCCCAGAATCCTGGTGGGCTCCGCTAGCACCACCCCTGAATCCTGCTAAGTGTGCCAGTCATGCACACCACACATATGGTATTACTACCATCCAATTATATATCCAAGTAACAAATAGCTCTTGCACCAGAGCTTACAAGAATAACATCACATCTTTCGAGCTTAAGAATTTATTCACTCTTATTAGTATAAGTATAGAGAACATTTCTCGTTCAAGCATAAGTATCAGTGTAGTTAAGGAAACAATTTTCTATGCTATGAGTACAAACACCCATACAGAAGTGTCATTGCACAAAGCATGAGAAGTGCATTATTGCACAAGCACCATTCTCATATCATACACATGTAAGTACCTTTACTAAAAGAAAAACAATCAGACATACAGGGTCCACCCTATCAATCATTCATACCTTGTCTGCAAGACAAAACTTATCTAAACATCCTTACCATTGAAGGCCCCTTAAGGCATCTCAACTTTTTGTTCTTCAAAAATCTCGTGGATTCTACATGACCCATATCCTCAATCATCAACTTTCCCAAAGTCTAGTACCATAATGAACATTCTTTCCTTTAAATCATCCCTTCTTAGGTTTCCTGCCTTCGAGAAGGCTCAACCCAGATTATCTATTATTATCCAATTTATTTACTTCACCTATATAAATTACAAATAGAAAAACAACTGCAAAGGTGCTCCAACAAGGTCCAATCCAACCATCATACACACTGACTATTCTGAGACTAGGACATTTGCAATCCATTCCTTTGACAATTCTGATTTTTGAACTTTCTCTTCTTGTATATTTAGTGCCCTTCATCTTACTTGAATTACACTTCATTGATTTCATCTTTTTCACCTTACTTATTAGGTATTCCTTAATCAATCCATATTTTACTTCCATTTCTAGCTAATGGTTTATTCTAGTTTAGAACATCTTTGAGCAACTTCCCATCCATTTTTAGTTCTACAACACTTTTATTATCCCCCTTTTAACAATTCACTCTATATATCGAACTTCAATCAACTTTTCCAATCTTGCCTTTCTCTTCTCATCCCCCACTATTTTTCTTATCTCAAGGGTTTCTCCTCCCTTTCAACTTTCATTGCTATTTTATTGTCATTTTAGTCTTTCATTCTTACATTCAAACTTTATCTTACCACAACATCTCACATTTTATTAATTAATACATAGCTATGAGGAATTTCCATTCCTATGCCCTTATCCATCCTAAAATATCTTCTTCTGATCTAACAATACATGTTGCCAAAGTGTTTCTTTGCTCTACCCTTTCACCACCTGCAACACCTCCCTACTTTCCATTTGTGTTCCATTTCATCCACCTTAATTGAAGCTTACTACACAACCACTTTGCTTTCTCAACTAACATCCTCCTACCACTACCTATTATATCAATATAAACAAAACAAGTTCTTCCTCAAAACTCAAGGGATATACTTAGGAATCAATCCATAAAGCATATTCTCAAATTTCCTTTGTACTATCTGGACACGGTGTCCTCTCATATAGTAATACCAACAAGATATACAAAAATAATAGCCCCATAGCAACACCAGTGTTCAAAACTTTCTTATTATTTCAAAATTAAATACTTGTATCAGACAGCGTATTAAGGAATTCAATCTATCGTAATTCTATCAACATACATACCAGGAACTGAAGCACTCTCTGTATTATACCCCTCCATACAATCTATCAGAGGTCCATCATGGACATGATAGAGCACATAACATGAAACTCGACCATCAATTTAAAACATTCAAGCATAGCCACCATTTAGAAAAATTAAATCAAATCCAAGAAAAAGAAAAACCGATTTCAACAATAAGGCATAAAATGTGCACCATTTCAACAATAATCCACACATGACCATAATGGTCGCAAGATAAAAAAAAGTATCGAAAATTTGATGGCTATACTTACTCATGTATATAAATAAAAATTCAACTTTGGCCTATACGTTATTGAACAAAAACAATAAAATAAATAAGTAAATAAATAAATAAGATATCAAATTTTTCAAGTTGCATAACATATGAACTGTGTGACTAACTCTAGTCATCAGAGAGGGAGTACAATACCCATCCATACCTAGGTTTCAAAATCCGAGGTAAGTAAGAGAGCACATTCAATCATAGTGTATAGTGAGTCATCTAAGACCCAGTCACACAAAACAAGATCCATTCTACTTCATCATCCAACATCGTTGAAGATGCCAAACAACAAAATTGCATTCCTTTCAAGGAACTTCAATCGCCATGTAATGACACACATGGTCAAACACTAGCGAACTTCCACAACCCATGGTATCCAAATGCTTCATTCACAATGAAAAGCAATTACCAATTCCCACTTTATAGATATACACCATTCATATGGATAACACATTACTACAACATTCACACATTAATTACCTGAAGTTCTCATTCGCACAAATAAATATGCCAAAACACACACACACGGGATATGAAAACAAAAATTATTCAAGTGTGTCACTCACACAAGGTAAGTATACCATCTCTAACATAATATGAAGAACAAGCTTGAGCGCTTTACTCGCACTAACCATAGACAATCATAAGTGCATTACTCGCACATTATACATGTATATATATATATGCAAAGTTCCTAACTCACACGATGCATTCCTCACACCAAATATAAATTACACAAGAGTGCATTACTCGCACAATATATGCAAAGTGCATATTCATAAATATATCATTTATATAAATCCAGCATATAGGACTCATAAGGTTTCACAAGATCAAAACTCATGCCTTGTCAATAAGGCTAACAATGATAACTTATCTAAACAAAATTCTTCTCCTAGGACCATATCGAAGACTCCTAAGGAGGCTTAACTTGTATTTACTAAAGATCTCAAGGATCATACACACATCCCGATTAGGAAAGAACAAACATCCCCTAAAAATCAGCTTTCTCATAATCAAATACCTTTACCATTGCAGACATCCTTCTTGGATTCTCTTCTTCCTTAAAGTATCATCTTAATCATTAATGGTTGTAGGTGATTGTTCTTTCTACTTGTCTTAATATATGCATATTTTATTTTTACCTCTAGTAACCTTGTAACTTAACCTTTTAGATCATAGTCATTCGCCTTTTATGTCCTCAAGAGACCTCTTTTCTCAATATTTCTCTATTCTACATCATCACTTCATGGGTTGTCATCATGTCTTAGCCATCTTGGCTTAGATATATCCATCACAATGTCTCAACCCTTTTTAAAGGTACAATCTCCAATCCTTGCTTTGATCATGACATTTTCCTACTAAGGATTCTTTTGAAAATGTCACTAAACTGATGAGTACTCCATGTCTATTCTTTTTCGTTCTCAACTTAAACTTCCAAAACTCATTGAGGTTCCAACCCATCAAAGAAATCTTCAACCCAAGATAGGGTGCTAATTCACTCGATGCTCTTAGAAATTTAGGTCATCAACAGGTTCACATTGCAACCTATAGCATAGAAGTCTTAAGGTCCGAGTGTTGAACCTATGGCTCTGATACCAAGATGTAGCGCTCAGAAAATTAAGAGTGTTTCCAAACCATTTAACTCAGCATTAAAGAGAAATTAAGAGTATTCTAAATTTATTCAAACCATTATAAATAGGTTTCCATAAAGTCAACATTTCTCATAACACTTCCAAATGAAATAAAGAGAATTTAAATTGCATTTCATACAATAATATCATCAATGTAATGTGTCAAAGCATAAGTATTTCAATGACTTTCTCATATACATATATTCAACCTCACTTGGAGGAATCAATCCTTCTAATAGAACATCTTTTCTATGCTAAGTCATAAAACTTTAACCTCTCAAAATCAATGTTACATTAAATACTTTCAAAACATACTTCCATTTCAAATTTTTAACAGAATGTCAAATGCATATACATCTACAATGGCTTCTAAGCCAAATCTAG
>VDFB02276529.1:0-14994 GCA_007258455.2 Sequoia sempervirens
CAAGGGAATTAATCCCTTAACAATTTCAAAACTCAAAAAAAAGAAAGACATTTGCCCAGTATAAACTGCATTCAGATTTATCTCAATACATTTTGACAGAATTTTTAAACAAACCAGATATGGAGACATATAATTGTAATTACACTTGAGAAAAATGCAGACTTGCCACAAAACGAAAACCCTAACTCTGAAGAAGGAATGTGTATTCTATAATTGCAACACAGAGTAGTAAGCTGATACCCAGATTTCAAACGAATTTGGAAAAATTTCACAGATGTTTGCACTCTAAACAGAGGATAAAACATGTCCTACTGCAGTTTTTTTACAATAAAATTAAAAGAAGGCATAGCAATGAAGAGAACCTGGCACAATTTGCTTCCAATGCAGTTGTTCCACAATACCTTCTTCGCCTCTGATCTAGAGCTCTTCGATATATCCCCCCATTCAAAATTCTCTTTTCTTTCTTAAAGCCCTCTTCCTCTTTTTCGAGGATCATGCATAAAATTTCCAGATGACAGCAGTTTCCAAGGATTGCCACATGCCCAGTGAATTGTTGGTTTTGAGACAGAATTTCCAGAGCCCAATGTTCTCTCGGGCTGTTCATTCTTCAATATTTTTTTCTTTTTGGAAAATTTATATACAAAACTGAATTATATCCTTATTTTATGCTAACTCTAAGTTTTTATTTATGAAGCCACAATATTCTATTTTATTTATCTTATTTTATTTTTAATCATATTTCTTTTAAAACAGAATCCTTTTCCCTTTTTGTTGCTCAAATAAAATGGAGATTAATAAAATAAAATAAGCCATATTATTTCACAATTTAATTAAACCATAATTTTAAATTTGCTATGCTAATCATTTTCATGCAATCACATTGTAAAAACGAACATGACCTAATGCAGCTACATGATTTAAGTGGTGTGTGCGTAACCGAGAGTTTCTCCTCTTTTACCCTGTCGAGAAGCTAACCTCCTTTTCCTCAATCACACTCTTGGCCTTCGATCTCCTTGGCCTTCGATCACCTGCCACTCAAATGCACTCAGGCGTGCAAAACAAAAGTGTATTAGTAACCATTGTAGAAACAATAATTAACTCAACATTTCTATTTTATATGAATGCATTCATAATTCTTGAAAGAAAACAATTATATTAAAGCATTGCTCTTAACACATATCATACTTCGTATATTAAATCTCATAAAAACATGGTCAAACATTATCTAAATAAATCATGGTCAAGATAAGTCAATGGTCAAAATAAGTCATGATCAAAATAAGTCAATGGTCAAAATAAGTCATTGTATGAGACGTGACATCCTTCCCCCCTTGAGAAGAGACATTGTCTCGATGTCTAAAAGCAAATCCACACAATGGAGTTTGAAGTATCAGTGTATCATAGTCACAATATGCATCAAAAGAAAAGTAAGCTATAATCTCAAATGAGGAAAAGATTTGTTAATGTCATCTGTATTTTCCTAGGTGGTATTATGATTTATCCATCTAATATTGGTCCCACTGGACCCTGTACTCCACAATATCATGGTTCCACAACTTAACGTTGTGCCTCCCAGAATCCTGGTGGGCTCCGCTAGCACCACCCCTGAATCCTACTAAGTGTGCCAGTCATGCACACCACACATATGGTATTACTACCATCCAATTATATATCCAAGTAACAAATAGCTCTTGCACCAGAGCTTACAAGAATAACATCACATCTTTCGAGCTTAAGAATTTATTCACTCTTATTAGTATAAGTATAGAGAACATTTCTCGTTCAAGCATAAGTATCAGTGTAGTTAAGGAAACAATTTTCTATGCTATGAGTACAAACACCCATACAGAAGTGTCATTGCACAAAGCATGAGAAGTGCATTATTGCACAAGCACCATTCTCATATCATACACATGTAAGTACCTTTACTAAAAGAAAAACAATCAGACATACAGGGTCCACCCTATCAATCATTCATACCTTGTCTGCAAGACAAAACTTATCTAAACATCCTTACCATTGAAGGCCCCTTAAGGCATCTCAACTTTTTGTTCTTCAAAAATCTCGTGGATTCTACATGACCCATATCCTCAATCATCAACTTTCCCAAAGTCTAGTACCATAATGAACATTCTTTCCTTTAAATCATCCCTTCTTAGGTTTCCTGCCTTCGAGAAGGCTCAACCCAGATTATCTATTATTATCCAATTTATTTACTTCACCTATATAAATTACAAATAGAAAAACAACTGCAAAGGTGCTCCAACGAGGTCCAATCCAACCATCATACACATTGACTAATCTGAGACTAGGACATTTGCAATCCATTCCTTTGACAATTCTGATTTTTGAACTTTCTCTTCTTGTATATTTAGTGCCCTTCATCTTACTTGAATTACACTTCATTGATTTCATCTTTTTCACCTTACTTATTAGGTATTCCTTAATCAATCCATATTTTACTTCCATTTCTAGCTATTGGTTTATTCTAGTTTAGAACATCTTTGAGCAACTTCCCATCCATTTTTAGTTCTACAACACTTTTATTATCCCCCTTTTAACAATTCACTCTATATATCGAACTTCAATCAACTTTTCCAATCTTGCCTTTCTCTTCTCATCCCCCACTATTTTTCTTATCTCAAGGGTTTCTCCTCCCTTTCAACTTTCATTGCTATTTTATTGTCATTTTAGTCTTTCATTCTTACATTCAATCTTTATCTTACCACAACATCTCACATTTTATTAATTAATACATAGCTATGAGGAATTTCCATTCCTATGCCCTTATCCATCCTAAAATATCTTCTTCTGATCTAACAATACATGTTGCCAAAGTGTTTCTTTGCTCTACCCTTTCACCACCTGCAACACCTCCCTACTTTCCATTTGTGTTCCATTTCATCCACCTTAATTGAAGCTTACTACACAACCACTTTGCTTTCTCAACTAACATCCTCCTACCACTACCTATTATATCAATATAAACAAAACAAGTTCTTCCTCAAAACTCAAGGGATATACTTAGGAATCAATCCATAAAGCATATTCTCAAATTCCTTTGTACTATCTGGACACGGTGTCCTCTCATATAGTAATACCAACAAGATATACAAAAATAATAGCCCCATAGCAACACCAGTGTTCAAAACTTTCTTATTATTTCAAAATTAAATACTTGTATCAGACAGCGTATTAAGGAATTCAATCTATCGTAATTCTATCAACATACATACCAGGAACTGAAGCATTCTCTGTATTATACCCCTCCATACAATCTATCAGAGGTCCATTATGGACATGATAGAGCACATAACATGAAACTCGACCATCAATTTAAAACATTCAAGCATAGCCACCATTTAGAAAAATTAAATCAAATCCAAGAAAAAGAAAAACCGATTTCAACAATAAGGCATAAAATGTGCACCATTTCAACAATAATCCACACATGACCATAATGGTCGCAAGATAAAAAAAAGTATCGAAAAATTGATGGCTATACTTACTCATGTATATAAATAAAAATTCAACTTTGGCCTACACGCCATTGAACAAAAACAATAAAATAAATAAGTAAATAAATAAATAAGATATCAAATTTTTCAAGTTGCATAACATATGAACTGTGTGACTAACTCTAGTCATCAGAGAGGGAGTACAATACCCAACCATACCTAGGTTTCAAAATCGAGGTAAGTAAGAGAGCACATTCAATCATAGTGTATAGTGAGTCATCTAAGACCCAGTCACACAAAACAAGATCCATTCTACTTCATCATCCAACATCGTTGAAGATGCTAAACAACAAAATTGCATTCCTTTCAAGGAACTTCAATCGCCACGTAATGACACACATGGTCAAACACTAGCGAACTTCCACAACCCATGGTATCCAAATGCTTCATTCACAATGAAAAGCAATTACCAATTCCCACTTTATAGATATACACCATTCATATGGATAACACATTACTACAACATTCACACATTAATTACCTGAAGTTCTCATTCGCACAAATAAATATGCCAAAACACACACACACGGGATATGAAAACAAAAATTATTCAAGTGTGTCACTCACACAAGGTAAGTATACCATCTCTAACATAATATGAAGAACAAGCTTGAGCGCTTTACTCGCACTAACCATAGACAATCATAAGTGCATTACTCGCACATTATACATGTATATATATATATGCAAAGTGCCTAACTCACACGATGCATTCCTCACACCAAATATAAATTACACAAGAGTGCATTACTCACACAATATATGCAAAGTGCATATTCATAAATATATCATTTATATAAATCCAGCATATAGGACTCATAAGGTCTCACAAGATCAAAACTCATGCCCTGTCAATAAGGCTAACAATGATAACTTATCTGAACAAAATTCTTCTCCTAGGACCATATCGAAGACTCCTAAGGAGGCTTAACTTGTATTTACTAAAGATCTCAAGGATCATACACACATCCCGATTAGGAAAGAACAAACATCCCCTAAAAATCAGCTTTCTCATAATCAAATACCTTTACCATTGCAGACATCCTTCTTGGATTCTCTTCTTCCTTAAAGTATCATCTTAATCATTAATGGTCGTAGGTGATTGTTCTTTCTACTTGTCTTAATATATGCATATTTTATTTTTACCTCTAGTAACCTTGTAACTTAACCTTTTAGATCATAGTCATTCGCCTTTTATGTCCTCAAGAGACCTCTTTTCTCAATATTTCTCTATTCTACATCATCACTTCATGGGTTGTCATCATGTCTTAGCCATCTTGGCTTAGATATATCCATCACAATGTCTCAACCCTTTTTAAAGGTACAATCTCCAATCCTTGCTTTGATCATGACATTTTCCTACTAAGGATTCTTTTGAAAATGTCACTAAACTGATGAGTACTCCATGTCTATTCTTCTTGGTTCTCAACTTAAACTTCCAAAACTCATTGAGGTTCCAACCCATCAAAGAAATCTTCAACCCAAGATAGGGTGCTAATTCACTCGATGCTCTTAGAAATTTAGGTCATCAACAGGTTCACATTGCAACCTATAGCGTAGAAGTCTCAAGGTCCGAGTGTTGAACCTATGGCTCTGATACCAAGATGTAGCGCTCGGAAAATTAAGAGTGTTTCCAAACCATTTAACTCAGCATTAAAGAGAAATTAAGAGTATTCTAAATTTATTCAAACCATTATAAATAGGTTTCCATAAAGTCAACATTTCTCATAACACTTCCAAATGAAATAAAGAGAATTTAAATTGCATTTCATACAATAATATCATCAATGTAATGTGTCAAAGCATAAGTATTTCAATGACTTCCTCATATACATATATTCAACCTCACTTGGAGGAATCAATCCTTCTAATAGAACATCTTTTCTATGCTAAGTTATAAAACTTTAACCTCTCAAAATCAATGTTACATTAAATACTTTCAAAACATACTTCCATTTCAAGTTTTTAACAAGAATGTCAAAATGCATATACATTTACAATGGCTTCACAAGCCAAATCTGAATGATACATAAGTACATCAATAGCAAATAATCTTGGAACCACCAACCGCCGTGACACCTTGGTCTTCTTGCGAGCTGGGGCCAAGAATGTGATTCAGGCGCCTTTTCCGCCCAACCACGAAGTCCATGACTTCCCCGGGTCCCTTCCTAACTCGAAGGAATCCCCGGCCCTGCATAAAGGAGCCTAGCAACCCGAAACGGTAAAACAGGAGGGCACTCTTGGTGCGTGCCTGATGCCTATATGCATTTCTAACATGAAATAAACACATTTCTTGCAACAGGAGGTGGCAGAGACTCAAATAAATTTCTAGGCTTTTAAAACAAACAACCCATCTATTTCAATGGTACAGTGCTTGGCCAAGCAAAATAATACAAGTAAATGGTAGATTAGAAAAGGTAATACTACCGTCTCTGTTTGCCCACCTTCGGCACCCTGTCCCGGAAGTTACCATAGTGAAGTATAAATACTAAAGTAAAACTTTATACATTTTCATACATGTTTCAATAATTAATTCTTCAAAGAATTTCAAATGCGAATTTCAGAACATCCCTTGTAATTCAATTGAAAGATATCATTTATTCTTTAAAAAGTAACCCTTTTGATTTGGATAAAGGCTTTGTTTTAAAGAAGAACATATATATATTGATACTTTTCAGTGTACTAATAGAAAGAAAGAACAGTGTTTTCTGTTTTCAGTATGCATTTCTTTTTCTTTCCAAGCTCAAGCTGACAGACAGTTTAATTCCCAAATTCAATGCAGGTTACAGAATAATAATAATATACTGATACAGTGCAATTTATTCAGTAATTCTAAGGTTTGAAAGATAGACTTTCATTCAGATTTTTGTGTTGTATTCCTTTACTCAGGATGGTACTGCTTTAAAGTAATCAAGATGGTGTCTCAAAAACATTTCTGTTTCTTGTTTCAGGTTTAACAAATCTGAGATATGGTGTGTAATTAACAGAAGTTCATGCTACTTTCTGGAAATGAGTTTAACAGAGTTCATACTATTTTCTGTTCTGGAAATGAGTTAAGCAGAGTTCATATTATTTTCTGTTCTGGAAATGAATTAAACAGAGTTCATACTATTTTCTGTTCTGGAAATGAATTAAACAGAGTTCATACTATTTTCTGTTCTGGAAATGAATTAAACAGAGTTCATACTATTTTCTGTTCTGGAAATGAATTAAACAGAGTTCATACTATTTTCTGTTCTGGAAATGAATTAAACAGAGTTCATACTATTTTCTGTTCTGGAAATGAATTAAATAGAGTTCATACTATTTTCTATTTTGGAAATGAATTAAACAGAGTTCATACTATTTTCTGGCACATATGTGCATGGATAACTATATATATATACATATATATATATATATGTATGTAAAATTCATGTATAGCTGTGTATACTTTGAAGTAAGAAATTTTGGTTTTCAAAATCTGATTGAAGAATTCACTAGTCGTGCACACAGAATAAGATATTTTCCATGGTTTCCTTACTGGCATTGAGCGACTAGAGGGCTCAGGAAAATCCCTTGCCCCTCCCATGGGGAGGGGGCGGGCTGTGAGGGGCTCGCGCCCTCTCCACAGGCCGCGGCCTGTGGAGGGCGTGAGCCTCCCACAGTCCACGACCTTCCCATGGGGAGGGCAAGGGAATTAATCCCTTAACAATTTCAAAACTCAAAAAAAAAAGAAAGACATTTGCCCAATATAAACTGCATTCGGATTTATCTCAAGACATTTTGACAGAATTTTTAAACAAACCAGATATGGAGACATATAATTGTAATTACACTTGAGAAAAATGCAGACTTGCCACAAAACGAAAACCCTAACTCTGAAGAAGGAATGTGTATTCTATAATTGCAACACTGAGTAGTAAGCTGATACCCAGATTTCAAAACGAATTTGGAAAAATTTCACAGATGTTTGCACTCTAAACAGAGGATAAAACATGTCCTACTGCAGTTTTTTTACAATAAAATTAAAAGAAGGCATAGCAATGAAGAGAACCTGGCACAATTTGCTTCCAATGCAGTTGTTCGCCAATACCTTCTTCGCCTCTGATCCAGAGCTCTTCGATATATGATTCCATTCAAAATTCTCTTTTCTTTCTTAAAGCCCTCTTCCTCTTTTTCGAGGATCATGCATAAAATTTCCAGATGACAGCAGTTTCCAAGGATTGCCACATGCCCAGTGAATTGTTGGTTTTGAGACAGAATTTCCAGAGCCCAATGTTCTCTCGGGCTGTTCATTCTTCAATATTTTTTTTTTGGAAAATTTATATACAAAACTGAATTATATCCTTATTTTATGCTAACTCTAAGTTTTTATTTATGAAACCACAATATTCTATTTTATTTATCTTATTTTATTTTTAATCATATTTCTTTTAAAACAGAATCCTTTTTCCTTTTTGTTGCTCAAATAAAATGGAGATTAATAAAATAAAATAAGCCATATTATTTCACAATTTAATTAAACCATAATTTTAAATTTGCTATGCTAATCATTTTCACGCAATCACATTGTAAAAACGAACATGACCTAATGCAGCTACATGATTTAAGTGGTGTGTGCGTAACCGAGAGTTTCTCCTCTTTTACCCTGTCGAGAAGCTAACCTCCTTTTCCTCAATCACACTCTTGGCCTTCGATCTCCTTGGCCTTCGATCACCTGCCACTCAAATGCACTCAGGCGTGCAAAACAAAAGTGTATTAGTAACCATTGTAGAAACAATAATTAACTCAACATTTCTATTTTATATGAATGCATTCATAATTCTTGAAAGAAAACAATTATATTAAAGCATTGCTCTTAACACATATCATACTTCGTATATTAAATCTCATAAGGTCATGGTCAAACATTATCTAAATAAATCATGGTCAAGATAAGTCAATGGTCAAAATAAGTCATGATCAAAATAAGTCAATGGTCAAAATAAGTCATTGTATGAGACGTGACATCATGTTGATAATGATGAGTTGAATATCTGATTTCTATTAGAGTAAGGATTATTCTAGAGTAGAAGTTGGATATCCTAATATTATCTTCTTTGCTTTGTATTCAATAATTAGGAGGTCATTGTCTCCTTATGATAAATCGAATTGTGAATTTGAGTTTTTTTCTTCTTATTCTATGCATTGGACACAACATTAGCTCTAGTGCTTGCATTGGCAGAAGATCCATAGGATATGTAGACATTATTTCTCACCTTCCACACACTAAAGCTGAGGGAGGTTCTCTATTATGAACCCTTGTGGCCTAATTTTTTGGTGTGTTTATATTATACTTGTTGAGGTAGTGTGCTCTATGATTGGTAAATTTTATCTTCTTTCTTATGTGAGGTAACAAGTGTGTAGGTATGCTACACACTTGTGAGATAATATTAGTGTATTTTTGTTACTATTGAAGTGTTGTAATGTGGTATTGTATTTTATGTGGGCTATAATATTATTTTGCATGTCTTGTATTTTGTTCTTTGTATCTATGTGATTTTTTGGGGCTTGTATTGATGTGTTGTAACATATTGTGAAGACTTGTTCATTTTGATATGATTTATTGAGGTGTTATTATTGTTTAGAATGTGTGGTTTGAAAGTGAATCATCTTAGTTAAATTGTATGGATTATAGATTTTATTATATGTTTATGTGAATGAAAAGTGAAATAACCTTAAAAGACAATCACTAGAATTGATTGTACTTTAACACTTTTGAATTATCCATTTAATACATCATGTAATTTAACTAATAGTTGGTAAGGAAGGGAATTCCTTCAATGTATGGGTTCAATTGCCCTCCTCAATGGTAATTGTAGCTCAAAGAAAGTAGCTTATAAATTTGAGCTGGAGATTTTATTTTATAATTTTGAGATGTGATAGACTGACTTATTAACCTAATGTACTAATGTAATTATCATTGAAGGTTGTAGTTATTGACCCGATGTATTATTGAAATTTAATTATTCAATGGTAGTACTATTTTATGTACTTGTGAGATTACCTTAGTAATGAAGTTCACCTTATGATGTCTTTGTTGTATTTACATTCATAGTTATGGGAAATGTTTGTAATTATTATTAAAAGTAAGATTTTGTTCAGTCACATTGTAGGTTATGTTATAAATTGGTATCATAGCCAAGTAAAAATCGAAAGGAAAGTCGAGTGCGGAAAATGCTTCCCTAAATGTAAATCAATCAAGAGAGGGTTGCAAAAACTTTGTTTCAAATTTTATTATATTATAGCTTCTTAAGAACACACATACATTAAAATTATTTTTTAGATTTGAAGCATAAACACATAACACAAAATTTTATGTGGGAAAACCCTTTCGAAAAAAACCCACACCCCAAAGCACAAATCAATTGTATTACAGTAATAAGGCAATTACAAACAATATCCAAATTCTATGCTCTTACAGGTGTCGTCTCATAGTGCTACAATTCTAGAGTTATTACAACAACATAACAATATACAGATATTACAATCACATTACAATTACAAATGCACTAAGGCATAAATATATATTCATCTCCAATATGGGCACCCAAAGTTGTCATATGGCATTTCTACAGTCTTTGCATACATGCAAAATATAACGAAGAACAATCATTGGTCTCAGTTGTCCTCAAAAGCATCTTGTCAATCATACACCGGCATGCATAAACATGCAACTAATATGCACTCACATGCAACCACATGCAAGCTAAAAATCACCATAAACCATGCAACAATAAAGCTAGGCATCCACCGTGAAAAGATTTGATTTTCTGCCAATTTAGAACTCACCCACAACTCCTAGTCACTTTGAGTGACAACTAAGTCTTCACAAAGCAACTTTCCCTTCTGAGCCTTAGTCCACATGGCATCATGGTGCACTTTCTTGAGGTTTTTCACAATATTATTTGCTCAAAGTTCCCTCGTGATGACAAGTGTCACCCTTCCTTGCTCTTTGTGCGCATACAAAGGAATATGCTAACAAGCGGGTCCCGAAGCTCACCACACACTGACACTTAGCATCCAAGTGCTCCTCGAAATTTTACAAATTCCTTTTCCCAAATTGAGCACCCAGGTGACAAGTGGCATTCTCCCATGACATCGGTTGACCAGTCCACATACCCCCTACAAAATAGGAAAATTCCAAGTGGGTCCTACTTCCTAAAATCTAGAAGATGCTTAATTCTTCATTTCTCAACATAGAAAATACTCCTATAAAATAGGAACTCCTAAGAAATAGGACAGAAGGTTGAGACACCAATTCCCAACATTCTCCCACTTATCGAAGACCTTTATGAGTTATTGTAACACTATAACATTACTCAGGCCGAAAGGCCCATAGAACCGATACACCATCTGAACTTCTATGTGCTCACTAGCTTCGTCAGTGCATCTGCAAAATTCACCAAAGTGTCCACCTTTTCCAGGTTCACCTTTCCATCTTCCACCATATCACAAACAAAATGAAACTGCACATCAATGTGTTTTATTTTGGCATGGAAAGTAGGATTCTTCGCTAGAGATATAGCACTCTAGCTATCACAACATATGGTAATTTGTCCTACATCAAAAGCAGTATTCGAACACAGTCTCTTAAGCCAAATGGATTCCTTACAAGCATGAGTAGCAATCATATACTCTGTTTCAGTAGTGGACAAAGTGACTACAACCTACCACTTATTCATCCAGCTAATAACACTACCAAACATAGCAAAAACATATCCATTGGCGGATCTCCTACTCTCAATGTCACCTGCCCAATCAGAATCCACATATCTACAAATTCTCACTACATGTCAAGGCCCAATAGGTCTACCGTGAAAACATAGGGCATACTCAGAAGTACCCTGCAACTACCTAAACACTCTCTTAACCACATCCTAATGCACTCATCCAGGATTATCCATAAACCGGCTAAGGACTCCCACTGCTTAAGCAATGTCTGTCCTAGCGTTGATCATAGCATACATCAAACTACCAACAACACTTGTATAGTGAACTCTAGTCATATCCTCCATATTGGTAGGAGATTTTAGACAATCCTCCATAGAGAGCTTCATCCCCTGCATCCCAAGGAAATTTCTATCCCAAGACACCCTCAGAGGACTAGGATGTTAGATAGGTCATCCTAGGAGGACCAGATTGTCCCCTTGGGCATTTGGGTATTGAATGATCTTGTACTTTAAGGCTTACACAAGTCTAGTAAGTTTTACAAACTATGCTTTTGTAGTTAAGAGTAACCTAATACAATATTTTTTGGTGTATGATATATTTTTTGATTAAACTATTAGGATGGAATATCATGATGGGTGTATGTGTCTTTAGACTTATTTTGGTAATGTATTTACTCCTTGGTGAGTTGTGACCAATAGAGTTGCAATTTGGTTGTTGATTTAAAGAACTGATGAGAATTCAATTATAAGATTCTATAATACCCAGTTGTCATGTTGATAATGATGAGTTGAATATCTCAATTTCTATTAGAGTAAGGATTATTCTATAAGTAGAATTTGGATATCCTAGTATTATCTTCTTTTCTTTGTATTCAATACTTAGGAGGCCATTGTCTCCTTATGATAAATTGGCTTGTGAATTTGAGTTTTTTCTTCTTATCTTATGCATTGGACACAACATTATCTCTAGTGCTTGCATCGGCAGAAGATCCATAGGATATATAGACATTATTCTTCACCTTCCACACACTAAAGTGAGGAGGTTCTCTATTATGAACTATGTGTGGCTTGATTTGTTAGTGTGTTGATATTATACTTGTTGAGGTAGTGTGCTCTATGATTGGTAAATTTTATTTTCTTTCTTATGTGAGGTAACAAGTGTGTAGGTATGCTACACACATGTGAGATAATCTTAGTGTATTTGGGATACTATTGAAATGTTGTAATGTGGTATTGTATTGAATCTAGGCCATAATATTATTTTATATGTCTTGTTTTTTTTTCTTGGTATTTATGTGCTTTTTTGGGCTTGTATTGATGTGTTGTAACATATTGTGAAGACATTCATTTTGATATGATTTTTAGAGGTGTTATTGATGTTTAGAATGTGTGGTTTGAAAGTGAATCATCTTAGTTAAATTGTATGGATTATAGATTTCATTGTAGGTTTATGTGAATGAAAAATGAAATAGCTTTAAAAGATCATCACTAAAATTGATTGTACTTCACACTTTTAAATTATCCATTTAATACATTATATAAAACTAATAGTTGGTAAGGAAAGGGATTCCTTCAATGTATGGGTTCAATTACCCTCCTCAATGGTAAATGTAGCTCAAAGAAAGTAGCTTGTAAATTTGAGCTCTAGAGAGATTTCATTTTATAATTTTGAGATGTGATAGACTAAATCATTGACCTAATTATACTTAATGCAATTATCATTGAAGGTTGTAGTTATTGACCCGATGTATTATTAAAATTTAATTATTCAATGGTAGTACTATTTATGTACTTGTGAGATTACCTTAGTAATGGAGCTCACCTTATGATGGCTTTGTGTGTATTTACATTCATAGTTATGGGATATGTCTATAATTATTATTAAAAGTAAGAATTTTTTTATGGTCACATTTTTGGTTATGTTAAAAATTGGTATCATAGCCAAGTGAAAACTCTATGATACCTAAGTCCACAAGAAAACCATAAAAAAAATTAGAATATGATTTACATGTGAAAGGAAGAAAAGTACATAAAAATACTTTCTACACTAAAATTATAAGGAGAGCGATGTGCAAATTTTAATCTTTTAACAATTATAAAAAATAAGAAACATATATAAATGCATATAAATAATATACCATAATATAGATGTAATGGGGGGATATTAAACCCTTTTGAGAAAAAATCCATGCACTCCAAAGTAGCACAATATATTATTTAGTAAACATGGTTATAATATATACCTATAGAGAGATTTGAAAGGAATATCACCAACCACGGGTTTGGAGGAATTCTAACAACTTAACAATATCTACAAAACTTGATACACCACCTCCATCTCAAGCACCTAATATATAAGATATGCAATATGTGAAACCATCAAATGCTAATTACAAAACCAATAAATAAAACCACCCAAAAAGTGGCACCCAAATCTCAAATCTCAAGATGATTCCATAGGTTGAAATGTCACATTTCTTCCACCTATCATAACCTTGTTATTATCCACACACCAAATTAGGTGTTCCATTTTCATTATATTATCTATAATTAAATGTCTTATGATGTGTCATAACATAATTTGGTCAATAAGTGTAACTCTCCCTTACAACTCTTCTATGTGTCCAACATGTTTTTACATTTCTTATATAAACTTTCATAACTTTTGATAACTTTTGATCTAGGATGTCAATTCTAGGTCCTCTTTTTTGAAATTATAGAGATTGAAAAGTGTAGAACCAAGATCCTAACACCTGCAAAAGACAATAAACAAACAAATTAGAAGATTCAAATGCAAGCCAAGATCAAAGTTCCCCATAAAATCCATTATCAATGCTCAAAATAGGAATAAAGACAAGAACACAATAAAAAAGCAAGAAGATATATCAAATCCTATTAAAAACATGCAAACTCTTGATCTTATGGGGGAGTTGGTGCCAATTTGATGTGTAAATTGGCCCTTTCCCACCTCCTATGCAAGCTTTTTATGATTTGGTGATGATTGATCCACTTGGTGATTGCTTCAAATGAACTCCATGGAGAAAACTTGTATCTTACAAGCTATACTGTGATGAAATTGATGAAAATGCTGTTACTTGAAGATGGAAATTGAGTATAGTAAGTTTGCTCCAAATTGTGGATAGTCCAGTAGGGATGAGAAACATAACTTATTTATACAAGACAAGATGGGAGGAAATGCTTAAAGTGAGCAATGTGGGATTCTTTTCAACCAATGGCCAAGTGCCACTTGTCAAGATGTGAATGGGCCAAGGATGTGCACATTTTGATGAATGTGCCCATAAATGTAATTACGTGGAATTTGAAAATAGTGAAATGACATGTAAGAGGGAAAAATGAATGTCTTAAATGCCACTTGGCTCAATGCAAAAGATGGAATAAATGTCTTGTTGGAAGGACAAAGTCCACTTGGAAGGATTTCAAATTTTAGAAGAATATTCCCCTATTATGCCATGTTGAGAGAAAATAGGGATTTAATAAATGAACTAAATCTATTTTCATGTGCAAGTGGCAAAAGCTAGAGGATGGGACATGGATTAGAATTAAAATAATCAAGGGTTAATTAATTTAATGAGAGATTAGATGATGTGACAAATTTGACTTAGATTTTAGGGTTTAAATAAATCAAAGTTGAGAGTAGAATGATTTAGACCTAGTTAAATAAATATTTTGTTTTATTTAACTAAAGGGGATGATGTTAGATTAAATTAGATAGAAGTTTAATTTATTTAATTTAATAGAAGAACTTTAGAGGTTAATTAAAT
>VDFB02276530.1:0-61524 GCA_007258455.2 Sequoia sempervirens
ATATCAGAGATGTGGCAGCATTGTGCAATGTGCATCATGTGACACTAGAAAATGTAGCTATGAGATTGTTGGCTGCATCTTTCAAGAAGAAGGTGTTGGAATGGTTTAAAAGCTTGCCGATGGGTTCTATAAGAACATGGGATGAGCTTGGTGACGAATTTACCAAATTTTTTGAGGAAAAATCTGACCACCTATCTTTGGTAGAGTAGTTAACAACCATTAAAAGAGCCCCAAAAGAACAAATGGCAGATTTCAATATCTGATTTCAAAAGACTTGGAACAGAATACCTGCTACGGTAAGGCCTTCTGCTGATTATGCATTTTTATACTATTTGAAAAGTTTAAATAGTGATATCTCAGTCATGATACAATCCATGGGGGGTATTTCTTTACCTCAGGCTTATAGTATAGCTATTAAGGCAGAAAATAACCTCATTCAAGCAGGCAAGTTAGCACCTAGGCCACCTATGCCCTACTTCCCTGAAATTCAATCAAATATGCCATTGCAAATGCCATCTTTAGCCCCTTTACCTATTGTTCCAGCATTACCCATTGCAGCAAGTCAGGGAGTGTCAGCTGCAGGACCATCAAGTGAATTGCAAGAGATCAAGTCTAGCTAGCATAAGATCGAAAGCATTTTACAAACTATGGGAAATGAGTTGATCAGCATGAAGAAACAATATCAAGGGGCAAGGCTGAATTTCCAACAGCAAAATCAACAGCAAGGTCAAAATGCAAATCAGTCTTATCAAAACCAGGGATATCAGTATCAACAAAATAGGCAACCCTATCAAGGTGCTTATCAGAGGAAAAATGTTAATCAAAGACCATTCCAATCTTATAATCCAACTCCTCTTAATGTTGTAAATCCAGTGAAAGATATGGTTCCATCCCAGAATAACCTTGTGATAGAAAATGAATGGTGTTATTCGTGTAATCAAGCACATAACCCAGCCTCATGCTCAAATGGGGTAGTTAATTAGGCATTTATGGTCTAGAATGTTGTCAGTCCATAGCCAGATGCACCTGCTAATATACCTGAACAACAACCGGATATACATTCTAATGAGAATGCATTTTTAAATTGGCAAAGTGAAGAATTATGTGGTGTGAATGTTGATTCAGCAATTGCAGCCAATACACGAGCTAAGGAAAGAGCTCTAGAGGTGGAGCAATTGGCTGATAAAAACAAGGGGCCTGCAACTGTAGAAGCATCATTCACACCTATTCTAAATGTACTAAAAAAAACTACTGTCTTACCAATCAATGAGTAGCCTCACAAGAATAAAGAACCGGCTGCTGCTAAAGTACATCAAAAGGTACCTTTAACTGTACCTTACAACATTGTGGACAGTATGAAGAATATGAATGTGAATATGACCATGTGGGACTCCTTAAGCATTCCTGGACAGGCTGATCTACTTAAAAAGGCATTATTTGAAGGTATAAATCCTACACAAATTGCTGCAGATTCCCAAAGGGTCGTAATGGCTAATGATGATCAAGGAAAATTTGATAATCCCAGTAGCCAAGGGGGGTCTATGATTCAAGGTAAGAATGTGAGACCTCCTCCGTTCTATGTTTCATTGATTATTGGAAAAAATTTAGTGCACAATTGTATGGTAGATAGTGGCGCTACCTGTTATGTGATGCCCAAGCAAGTAGCTGATTAGTTAGGTTTAAAGTATGAACCTTTAGAGAAAGGAGTAGTCCAGCTTGGTGGCTCATCTATTAATACAATGGGTCTTATCAAAGATGCTAGCTTAACTCTACATGCTTGCCCTAATTTTTCAATTGCCCAAGACATTTATGTGGCAGATGTGCCTCCATATTTTAGGTTATGCTTGTCAAGAGAGTTTATGGCTAAAATAGGGGGATACCTTTCGTTTGACTGATCTCACATGTTGTTTCGTACTAGGTATGGAACTAAAGTAACCATTAATTCTGAGTTACTTGCAAAAGATAATATAGAACCCTATATACCTAGTGCAATAAATGCCAATTAATTTTTGAACAAGACGAGCATGTTGTTGTCTTTGATCCTCGCATTTTTGTCGATGATATTCCTGATATACTTTTAGATGAGTGGGCAACAGGCAAAACTTCTAGTGCTGAAAGTGACTTGGTGTTGGATGCTGGTATGGTGAACTATATGTTTCAAGAAGCTGATGTAGTGATGCCTAACTTGGTTAAGAGGTCAGTGAATGGTTGTGATCAGCAGCACAAAGTTTGGAAAATGTATTTTGATGGCTCAAGGAGCAGACATGGCGCTGGTGGGGGTGCATTATTGGTTTCCCCAAGAGCTGAAAGATATTATGCAGCCTTTAGGTTTGCATTTTCGTGCACTAATAACACAACAAAATATGAAGGTCTTATTCAAGGGCTGGAATGGGCGAGGAAACATGGAATTAAGTGTTTAAAGGTGCATGTGGACAGTGAATTGATAGTAAATCAGGTGAGAGGCCTGAATGCTGTTAAAAATGTTCTTAAATTGTATAAGCATAGGGTTTGGGACCTCATTGAGGATTTTGAGGCTTTCAATATCATTTCAATTCCAAGAAATCAGAATCAGCATGCTGATAGATTGGCAGCTGTGGGAGCTCAGTTTGACATTCTAAATAGCGTAAGCAAGGAACGTAATCAGTAGCACATCAAGGTTATTATCAGGCCTTCAGTACCCGATAACAATGTTAATTGGCAGGTCTTTGAGAGCGATGAGCAGATTCTGTAGTTTCTGCTTGAAGAGGACGTGTTTACAGCATCAAATTAGGATAAAATCAAACAGCAGTATGGAGACCAGGTACTGCAATTAAAGAACAACAAGTTGCCTAAGGGTTTGGTCACCCTAGAAAGTATTTTCAACTCTGATAATCAGGCTAAAAGTAACAAAGCCAATTTACTGGTTCAACAAGATCATTATGAGGACTTAGAAATTGCACCCAAGAGAAGCCTCAAGCTAGGAAAAATAAACACTGCTACTGAAAAGCAGTCTTTTCTGCAATTATTCCAAGAATTCATTGACATATTCGCCTGGGAATATGGAGATTTAAAGGGGTTTGATCCACGTCTTGCACAGCATACAATAGAATTGGAGCCAACAGCCAAACCCATAAGGCAGAAATAGAGGCCAGTTAATCCCAAACTGGAACCATTAATGCAGAAAGAAGTTTTCAGACTTATAGAAAGTGAGATTATCTTTCCCATCAAGCATACTAGCTGGGTTGCAAATCTAGTTCCCGTCAGGAAGAAAGACAGGGAGCTTAGATTGTGTGTAGACTTTAGATATTTGAACCAAGCTTTGTTAAAGGACAAGCACCCTCTTCCGTCTATGGAGCAGATTCTTCGATGTGTGTCAGGTTCTGAATGTTTTTCTTTATTGGATGGATATTCTGGTTATAACCAGATTTGGTAAGGGAAGAAGATCAATTTAAAACTTCCTTCACCATAAAGTGGGGCACAATGGCGTACAAGAAAATGGCATTTGGTTTGTCTAACGCTGGAGCAACCTTCCAAAAGGCTATGGATATGGCCTTTAGCAACTTAATGTATAAGTTTGTTTTAGTATATCTCGACGACATCATTGTCTATTCCAAGAAGACAGCAGATCACATTAACCATTTGAGGCAGATTTTTGAACGTTGTCGAGAGTTTGGTATATCATTGAATCCCAAGAAATGTGTTTTCTCTGTTCATGAAGGAAAGCTTCTTGGGTATGTAGTATCTAGGAAGGGAATCACTGTGGATCCTAAAAGAGTTGTAGCAATCTTGGAGCTGCCTTTACCTCAGCATAAGAAAGGACTTCAGAGTTTCATTGGTCGTATTAATTTTGTTAGGAGGTTTCTCCCTGATATAGCAGCCTTGTTAAAACCACTTACAGCTATGTTAAAAAAGAATGCAGAGTTTAGATGGACCCGAGAAGCAAGGGACAATTTTCAACTGATCAAAGAGGTGTTAGCTTCAGCCCCAACATTAGTTAACCCAGATTTCAGCAAGGATTTTACCATGTACGCTTTTGGCAGTTTTGATGTAATTTCTTCAATTTTGGTGCAAAAAAATGTAGAAGGGATGGAGCAGCCCATTGCATTTTTCAGTAAGGGTCTGGAAGACTATGATTAGAATTATACCTTCGTAGAAAAACATGTGTTGGCTGTTGTGAAAAGTCTGAAGAAATTTAGACATCTACTATCTCATAACAAAGTTCATCTACAAGTGGCACATTCCAGTGTGAGAATTTTTACTCGGTATAGACCTAAATGAAAAACGGGTTGGATGGATCACAAGAGTGATGGAGTATGATGTGAGTATTCAGGTCACTAAATTGGTGAGGGGAAAAGGCTTATGCAAGCAACTGGCTAACGAAGAAATTTCAGTAGTATAGGATGAACGAGACTCAGTTTTGGTTAATGTTGGGACAGCAGATAATGAAGCTACCAGCTGGTTGCAGGAGATGTCACATTTCTTAAGAATCGGGGAATTTCCACCTAATCTGAACATAATGAAGAGGAGGTACTACCAACTTCAGTCTATTCCTTTTATCTTGATTAATGATGTTTTATATAGGACAGATCACAATGGAGTACTGCTCAGGTGTGTTGATAATGATCAAGTCGATCAAATATTACATGAGTTCCATGACAGACCTTCTAGAGGTCACTATGTTGCAAGGACAACAGCATATAAGATTTTAAGAGCAAGCTATTATTGGCCTGACCTGTTTAAGAATGCACATACATATGTCAGGAGATGTTCCAAATGTGCCTTATTTTCAAGCAAAGAAAAGCTTGTTGCTTTGTCATTGCAACCAATTCAGATAGAGTAGTCATTTATGAAGTGGGGAATTGACTTCATAGGGGCAATTAATCCACCCTCAAGTGCAAGCCATCGGTGGATTATTACAACAATGGACTATTTTACACGATGGATAGAAGCTTTGCTCCCATTATATCAGGGGAGATTATGTTTCAAATTCGACATGTGGATTAAATGTGGCTCCCATAAGGGTTGAGCCAAGCGTGCAGGTGTTCGGTTTTCATAGGGAAGGTCTTTATCTGATGCTATTTCACAAGGGAGTCTATTGGAAAGCCTTGCCTCAGTTAGATTTGGCATAAAACTCCTAAGGAGGAAGTCGTTGGGACCATTCAGGTGTCTGGCCGACTGGCAGCGTGTTATATTCATTTGGGATCCACCGGTCAGCAAGACATTTTATTCGCCGTGGGTTTTTATATGTCTCCCCGACTGCTGAGGTCTCGCCGACCGTTGCATAGGGCTAGCATCAGCGAAAGAAAGGAGTTCGTCGTAATGTCTCAGTGACCAAGTAGAGTCTCGGTGACAAGGGATAGCAGAGGGAAAAAGTTTCACCAACAGGGTGGACTCTCGCCAAAGTGAAATGGCGTCGGCGTAAAGTTTTGAACTCAGCAAAAGGTCTCGCCGACCAAACAATGTCTCCCCGAAGTGAAATAAGCTCTCGCCGGGACAAGGAGGCCTCGCTGAGAAGTCTTTCCAACCTGATGGTGTCTTGCTGAAGGGAGTTAGAGTCGACGTAGTGTGGAGGCCTCGCTATGAAGTCTCGTCGACCCGAAAGGGTCTTGCCGAATGGATATTTGGAATTGGTAGGAATCTTGGCCGCAGGGTTTGGGTTCGACATGATGTCTCAGCAAATGAAGGAGGTCTCGCCGAGAGGTCTAGCTGACACCGAAAGAAGTCGCACTCGCTAATAGAAGGCTTGGTCGATGTAAGGTCTCACCGACGAGGTGAGGTCTTGCCGAAACGAAAGGTTTGATCTCAGGGAGAAAGTTAAGGGCTCGCTGTAACGTCTTGCCGACCCGATGAAGTCTTGTCGATGGTCTGGTTGAAGTGCTATCTACTGTCAGGGCTTCGGTATAACCTCTTGCCGAAAGCGATATATCTTGCCAATAGTCTGGGCGATGACAAAGGCGACATCGACGTGACTTTTGCAGCTCGCTGAGAACTCTTACTGACAGTTGTGAGCTATGCCGATAACTGCTGAAGAGCATAATCGCATCGAGGAGACACGACCAGTGTCTCACCGGCATGTGATTCTGGCTAAATGACCTTTGACTGCTTGGGATCTTGCGTGGCATATGTTCAACCAATCAGAGAGAACTAAAGGAGAACCATTAGCCATTTGACTGTTTGACTACCCCCTTGTGAACGAGATCAACAGAGCATAAATGACACAGACTTATTTTGAGATCAAAGGCGATGGAGCAACTCGGTGAACAATGGTGTGGAGATCTAATGAGAAGGTCTGAAGCTGCTTGCAGAGGAGGTCAACCTACAAAAAGATCTTGAGCAAAAAGAAGAATCTGTCAGTCACGGGGACAGCTGTGAGGTCTACTGGCAAAACGCAAATCGATATTAATGGTAATGCTCCAGGGGCATTCAAGGAAGCTCTTCAAGGAAGTTTGAGAGTGGACACGGAGGCCAGAGGTTTGTACATTAAATGCATGGTTCCAAAAGATCTGAAGGACCATCCCTAGAGCGATCTTTCACCGACAATGGACATGGAGGATGCACATTGAATGCATTAAATTTATTTCCAAAAGATTTGAGGGTCGACCCTTCTAAAAAACTGATATTTTGTAAACCCTAAAGCAGGGGGCCGATACTTTTTAGTTTTCATATATATGGCTTTTTTGCCTCTTTTTGTAGGATAGTTCTTACTTGCATATTTTTCTGCTTTGTGACTTTTGTTAGTCCTTAGAGAAGAATACTGAGTTTTGTAACCCATTTATAAATATTGTATGGTAGAGTTTCACCTTTGGAGATCAATAAAGAAAGCAATTTTTGCCTTCTCAGTTATCTGTTTCGTTGAGTGTGTTGGATGATTGATATATTTACATGTGAGTTTTCTTATTCCTTGTTAATATGTCTCATTAATAGCACCTTCAAGCAGAGGAGATACGTATATTCCAGGTTATAAGTTACGCTGGTGATGCAAACAGATTTTAGTTGTGAGGACAAGTTATCATCCTTCTAGGACTGTATGTATCGTAGATTTCTTATGAAACATTTATGCAGTATCATATCAATATTGAGTTGTGCATATCAGCTTTTCTTAGTTGATTGAAAACTGTGTATTAAGCAGTTGTACATGTTTTTGAGAAAATTTGGTGTATCACCATAGGATTTAGCTTTCATTTTCATGCACTCCTTCTCCCTTTTCCTTACAAAGATTAGTAGTTTAGGTGATACCAAAGGAAGCTAGCCTTCTCCGTAGGTTCATTTCAACTTTAGGTAACCCATAGCCTCGAAATGATCCCATGTTTCTCTAGAAAGCTTAGTTTTTTCATAACTTTGCATAGGGTGCATTTCTAGGAGATAACAACTATCATTGGTCAACAATTCATACTTTCAAATATAAGCAATATGGGTCAATGGTTCGGCCTATAAGGAAACTCCAAGGTTTTTAGAAGGCATATTTTCAAATTTTTGAAGGCATATGGTTTTCAAATGAACATAAGGAAAAATTTCTAAGTCCTGAACTTCATCATAAGTCAAAAAATGCCTAAGTTTTTGAACTTTCACTTCAAAGCCCACATAGCAATTAAATGTGTTTGCATTTTTTAAAAGAAAGGTAAAAAATACCTATCAACCTCCATAGGGTTTCTAACCCTAAAAAAAACATGGAAAAAAGGCAACAAGCTCATTCATTTGCATCGACCTTCTAGAGTATTCTCACCTAGCCGCCATAGGGTTTCATTGGATGCACAGAAAAAATGAGGTTTTGACTGGTTATTTGGCCAATTTCTTGATGAAATCTGTGATTTCTTCATTGAACAACTGAGTTAATGCATTTTTTTGAATCAAAATATGTATTTTTCATCCTTTAAAGGCCATTTTATGAGCTAAATAGCTGTAGACATGAACATTTTCTGATCATTTTGTATTGCTTTATCTTCTGTGGTTTTCATTTTTCTTCAGCCGCCATGAGTATGATCTCCTGAAGCTCGAATAGAGGCTTTTTTATGTGACAAAAAGATTGTATAAACAAAGAAAATGAGCAACACAGCTCAGGTAAGCTTCTATTCGGCCCCATACCTTCTAATTTCTAGCAAATACAGCTCATTTCGAGCCCAACCATTGTCAAAATGAAGCAAAATCAGCTCTTCTTTTTGTATTTGAATGATTAAATCAAAACCCCAAGTGTTTTTTTATAATTTTGTGAAGAAAGACTCTTCAGGCCATGACCATGAAGAGAAAACTTGGTGTATGATACATTTGCTACTTTGTTTCAAATAGCTCCATGATATTCCCTCCTTCAAAACTTCTGTATTTGAAATTTCAAAATAAACCCAGATAGGTTTTTCTTGCTTTAAGAAGAAAATTTGTCTTGTTGGTCGCGGCCATGGAAAGAGAAACTTGGTTTTTGAAATGGAATTTTCTATAGAATGATCTCCATCCATTCTTTTCAATAACTCTATATTTACAGTTTTTACACAAACCCAGATGGGTTTTTCTCATTGAGAAGAAAAATCAATTTTTTTAGGCCACCATGAAAATGAGTTGGGTATTTCATTTTCCACAGAAAAAGAAACTTGCACCTAAATGGATAAGAAGAAACCCTCACCATTCTTTGCATTCATTTAAAAACCCCAGGTGCGTTCTTTGATTTTGTGAAGAAAACCTCCATTTTAGGCCACAACCATGAAAATGGACTGGCTTTCTCACATTACTCTGCTTTCTTTGAACACTTTCATGAAATTGTTCCTTTAATACCTCTGAAGTTGTAATTCCATAGCAAACCCAAATTGTTTCTTTATATTTTTTTGCTCATTTTGAAAAGGACTTCATGATGGTTTTGGGTACTTCCACTTCTTGCATTTTTTGTTTTAAAGAATCATTTGAAATTTTCTGCAAAAGATTTAGTGCCATTACACAAAAAATAAAGATAACTCAGCCTATGTTCACAGATACCTCTTCAAGTTTTTAGTATTCACTATATCTTAAACAAAACCCTATGAAGAAAGTAATTTGCTACAAGATTTAATGCCATTGCATGGTATAGGTATACCTCCTTGAAACTTCATGCATCTTGTTATTACTTTGAATGATCATCATGCTTGAGTGCTATCATGACAAAGTGTTTGTATTGAAAGAAAATGCAAGGAATGATAAATTGCACTATTTCTTTTGGCTTGTTGAAACTCATAGATAAAGTCATACAAACAAATTTCATCATATGCATTGGATGACTACCCTCTATTCCTTTACTTTGAATTTTCTACTTCTGAAAACAAAACTCCATTGTTGTTTCAACTGGAACAAGCCTCTGAAATTTCAACAGTTTTTTTGTGTATAGATTCAAAATAGATAATTCCCTGCAATGCAATATTGAATCTATGATATGACATGACTATGAGAGGGAATTTAATCATCGTGTGACTGTTTGGTTGTCCTTTTTTCAATGCTTTTCAAATGTTCACCTCCACTTCTGCACTTCAATCATGATCATGCACTGTTTCATTTGAAACACTATTGTTGCTACATTGTGTTGCAACTCAATGTTGATGAATTGATGTCAAATGGTTGAACCCCTATTGTTGATTCCTTTTTAATATGTTGGTTTGATCTTTAAATAAAAACATTTAGACTCACTGAAAGGCAGCAACCTACTTTACCATTTGAGAGCAACAAACATATGAAAAGGAAGATGCCTATCTGAGACACAAAACATAATATATGTCCAGTGCCTTATCTCTCATTGCTTGATTCCTTTTGCTTTAATCTCCTGATGTATATGGTTGATCATTTGAGTGTAAGCTCCATTTGTTAAAATTTTGGTTAGCTCCATTGGTGCACTACCTTGCATCACTTTGATTGTTATTGTCTCTTTCCAAATGCTTTTAAATGTTCACATGTTGGCATCCTTTGTGAAGCACATTTTCTCTAGATAGTTGTTGTGATGATCATGCTTAGGGGTTGCTCCATTGGAAGACATTGTTGTTTGAAATGCATTATTTTTTGAACCTTGTTGTCTTGTAGCATCAAATGGTTGTAGCTAATGTAGATGGCTATTGAGTGAATGATCACTAATTTGTTCAATGTGAACAGTGTATAGTTCTTTGAGTTCATGGAGACTTGTTGTACCCTAACATCACTGTTATTTTTCTTTACTCTGTATCTTTCTCTTATCACACAAGATTGTCATTATTCGTTGATTCTTGTTTTCTTGTATGCTTCTTTGATTGTTGTTGTCCCTCTAAGAGATGTAGCGTGATTTGTTGCTATCCTTTTAATGTAGATCATTGTTGTTGTTTTGTCATCATGAGGTATTGTGCACTGTAGGGGTATTACATTCTGACCTTAGAACCTTTGCTGCCCCATATCATACACTCATTGTTGTTGTTCTGTAACATGAGAGGTAGCATGCATTTTTCCTTTAGGACTACCCCAGTCTTCATGTTTTCCCTAACAATTGCTTGTTGCCCCCAAAGGGTTTTTACTTGGTCTTCACAAACATCTAAGTCCTTTTGATCTTGTGCAACAAACTAACACCATATCCTCTTGCTTTAATCTTAGTGGGAAAACATATGTCACTTATGTTAGTGACCTGAAAGCTCACCATCCTAGGTGATGTGTGGTTTTCCAATAGGATTGAGGTGAGATGAATTTGACAGTGCCTTTCATGCAACAATGTATGATTATATTTGTTCCTTCTTGCTGCCCCATATGACTCATGATGGTTTCAGGCATGACTTGATGTCTCCTTCATTATTTTAATAGATGCATAATTGAACTTGATGCATCAGCGAAATCATTTACTTCTTTTAATAAAATGGATCTTGGATCTACTTAAGAAGATTGAAAGACATATCCAACAAAGTGCACCTTCCTTTTGACATGATGGCAACATATTGATTGATTCATTGTGAAAAGATGAAGTGTGATTTTCCTGACAGCTCACATTGTGTGTTGCATCTTTTGAATCTGATAATGAAATTTGATCAACTGGTGTGATTCCATATTTATTTAATACATCAATAGCATGTTTATCATTGATTTGATCAAGTTTCTCAATTTCCTATCCCTCTTAAAACATCAAAGGGCAGCATGTTGGGCTCTACCCTTGTGGGAGCCACATTTCACCCCACATGTTGTAATCAACTGAATTAAAACAATAACAAAGACTTGTCCTAAATCTACAAAAGGAACAAACCAGTTAGATAAACAAAGCATATCATAGGTGTGTTTGATTACTCCTTTCTTGTTTTCATGGACACTTATGGTATGTTGTTATTTTAATGCTTATCGACATCAGATTACACATTTATGGATTTTTTGTATATATTTTAATCAAGGACCTTTCATTTCTCTAACAACACTATTTTTTCAGATGCAAGAAACCTAGGAGCAGCAAGGAGGGTGTCAAATGGAAGCAAAGCAGTGGGAAGGATCAAGATGATGTGGGACCAACCCAATAGAATTTTTCATTCCACCAAGCAATGACGGGTTCCTTTTCATTTTATATGCAAATTTCTTTTTTGTTATCTGTAGGCGTATAGTCTTTTCTTTATAAGCATAAGAATAGCTAGTCCCTTGGCTTGTGAGGGACATTATACGCTCATGATTATCAATAAAGATTATATTTGCAATACATATTGGTTCTCTTTCTTATTTGTCTATAATTGCAAGACTAGAATAAATGCAATTTATTTTGACAATCTCCTTTATGCACATTAATGAACCTAGCAGAACATGATGTATCCTTTAATGCTTGAATAAAAAACACAAAAGAATAAATAATAAGTTACATGATTTCAGTTGGAAGCCAAAATTAGGTAACATGAACTACAAATGTACTTCCTTGCTTTTGTTTATCTTTAGAGGGCCTGCCTCCCCGCTTCGAAAGGAGGGAACGACCCAAGCGGAAACAAGCTAAATCCAAGCTCTTTCAAGCCGCTATATAAATAATGTGTTTGTGATTAAAGTCAAACAATAGGTGTGGATGTGTCATACCGAAAAGTGTCACCCTTAGTATCCATGTGATACGTTAAAATCTCTTCTTAGGAGGAGACTGGGAGACCTCTTGATTGACCATAATCTTGAGCTAATCTTGTTGTGTGTATGGCCACCTTGTACAAAAGCCCTTATTATGAACCAATTGTTTAGAAGCCAAAAACCTTTATGCTTGCTAGTGTAGGAATGGTCATTCTGAAGTTGCCCCACATTTTACTATTCAATTGTCGAAATAAGAAAATCCTTAGGATCTTCAGATCTTCAAGATTTGAGATTTGATGGTTCTGAGAAGTGTGTGTTGTGGAGGGGAGCCAGTGTCGCCAAATCTCTATCTATTTGCATTTTCTTAGTGTTTGGAGAAATCTAATTGGGGATTCATCAAGTAGTATTGTTGTCCATGTTTTGCACACATGCCCCACCAAAGGCAGGGACCCCCTCTTTTCACTCCCGTCTTGCTTTGGGCAACCCTGTTTCCAAGCCCAAATCGGTCATGTGCCTTCAAACGATCAATTGTCCCATTGGCCAAAATCACCTAGATGGGTTTTACCAAGTCATTTGCTTTTGTGGGCTTAGTCTTGTGGGTTTCCCCTTGGTCCATGCCTCGTCGTCCGTCAGCCCTTGCAGACCCGCGTTCATGGGTCTCCTTCTGCCGCTTGTCATTTCGCTCTAATGTTTTCCTACAGCCGAGCCCCGGTGCCCCGCCCAACGTGTGGACTTTGCACCCATTCTCATTGTTGCATCTATCAACCTTTGTGGACCCACAATTGTGGATCTTCATTCTAGTTTTTCCTCTTTCGCAATGGCTAACCTCTGGTTTCCGCCCATAGAGCGGATCAACACTAAGTTTCACCATCCCCATTGTTGTTACGATGTCAAAACCCTAACAATGAATCAATCATTTGACAACGCCCTCCCCTCTTCCATCAGCGGCTTGCACAGTATGTTTATGTGATATCCTTACAACAAAGGGAGGTTATATGTATTGTAAATTTATTGACTATAAATTCATGATTCCAAACAATGAGGAAGGAGTCTTTGAACGAGGTCTAGGTGGAGCTCTTGAGAAAAATTCGAAGTCATGTCCAAAGCAATGCAACAAACTAAAGCCTCTCATTCAGGCTACCTCCCCTATCAACACTGACAATCATCATCCATGCGAAACTCGTCGTATAGGTCTCCATCTATCTCTTGTCATTTCCTTGATGGCGTCCCTCAAACATCCTCCCGCCAGCTTACCCACGCAGGCATCTTCTCATGCGAGGGTCGTACCTCGTTTGGCTATGTCTCTTCCTCATGAACAACAGAGCCAAAAGGGGGAACCATTTAATCAATGAATATAACAGGAGCATTTAAAATGAAAGACATCGAGAATATCAACGTTAAAACTACTCAGAAGTCTACTAGTCCTAAAATTTTGCAATAAAGGGTTCATCTTCCACGCCAAACGACTATGCAGGCTCCATGTTTCACTTGGTTGTCATTCTGTCCCGACTTAAGGCATCTCGCGCAAAGGACTTCATTTATGTGGGGTCCACCTTCTGTGGAGTCGTTTAAGTGGATTTTCCCAAGCAGTTATCCAAGCTTACATTCCCGCTGACATTCGTGTTTGCGGAGTCCACAGTATCTCTTTTCATCATACATAGGTAATCTTAAGCGTTGTGTCCGACACTAGCCTAAGCATGCATCAATGAAAAGAATATCAAGTGTGGAGTAGTAATCGAATGTAGGAGGAGTCTAAGTAGTTAAACGAGCATGAAGAGGAACAATAATGGAGTCTAAATCAAGTCTATTGGTCTTTGGTTATCAAGGTCAAACTCATAACAATCACATCAATCAAAGTACCTATCCTAAGTTATGACATATCATCAATCAATGGCCAAGGATGTCCCTCCATAAGTGGTATTACAGCTGGGTATTTGTAGTTCACCAGAAAATAAATGTCCTTTCAAAAGCAGTCGTGCACATTGTTGGAACAACTTCTTTGCAAGGTATTTGGCAGTTGATAGAACATCATAGTCAGGGAGTCCTTATCAAAATCCCAAGAAATTATTTGTGTGAGGAAATGAGTGTTTGATTGAGGATGATAAGTTAATAACGGACCATGGGTTGCCTCTATGAACTCAATCTCGAATGATAGTTGTTGAATGATGTGGGTCCCGCATTGGCTTGGGTCATCCATCTTCACCTTTCCCGTGGCAGCTTTCCTTTCACGGTGCGACACACCCCCTCACCCGTGAAGTTCATCGACAGATATTTCCCATGCGGAGCCCGCACCACGGGCTTTCACCATTTCATTGTCGTCTCTTGTGATGGCGTCCTCATTATCCACGTACTTTTACCCACATTCTGCTCCAGGATATGTCCCATGTGGGATCTGTAATCTCTTTGGTTGTCAAAGCGGCGATATCATCACTTCCTTCCACTAACTTCTTCCCCATGTGTGGGATGTTCGGCTATGAAATATCGCTCGGGTGTTAGCTAGTTTTATAAAGTCTTAGCGATCAGGCCGCAGTAACATTCTCGGGTGATAAATCATTTGTTTTGGATTACTCTCAAAAGGATCCATGCAGCCTTGTCGATCTAAAGGAAACCATGTTTTGGAGATTTTAAAAGAGTTAAGGAAAGGTCGGGTAAGCAACCCTCTGTCCAACAAAAATGGATGATGATTCTAGCATATGGGCATGGAATTAATCATAGATATTGAGCTCTTCAACGATGCTATGTGGAACTGTACTATGAGGGACATATGTTCCAACAACAATTATTCATCTCAGGGGCATTTCATCAATTTGGGGTGAGATATTAACTACTAAGCCTATGCGTTGCTTTCCAAGATTGGGGAATAATGCTGCATCATTATATGAAGTGCATTCGGGTCTAAAAACTTGTTGAGGCCAATAATCGAAGAATAATAAGATTGCTAAGCGGTGACCATCAAGGCAGGATTATTTCTAGTGGACCATGAGTAACACTTGGCCGATGTTTGGCCCAACTATGCAAACGGACTCCATCTATGCGAGTTTCACTGTTCTCAGCGCCGAGTGGGGGGATTCCTCTTTTCGCGAGCTTTGTGATCTCTAATTGACTTAAAGTCCTCTCACATGAACACAGAGAGAATTCTGATAGAGCACAATCCCATCTTGAGTGAGCAAGGATTGACGTCATCCAAATTCCCACGACCATCATTTATGTAGGGCCCATTGTGCAGGTCTCTGCTTGCTTTATGCCCCTTTCCTAGCGGCCTCTCTGCCCCGACATTCTGCCTTCTTACGTCTGTAGGCTTTCTTTCATGCGGGATCCGCCCTCCTGTTCGTCGTCACCTCTACCTTTTAGAGGATGTCTCTCTCTCTCTCATTTCAAATGACATCCTCATAGCTTCCTCTTGTGGCGGCCAACCAAAGCAGTCTACTCGCATAAATTATTTTTCTTATGAACGAAAAATAGTGGGACGTGAGTGGGATGCGAATGAAGTTTAAATCATCATATGAGGAAGGAAATAAAGCGGGCAAGGAGGTTGCAGTGGGAGGTGTCGCTAGTCATGTTTAGAGACTTTTATTGTGGATGCCTTCGTCGCTCACTCATCTCGATCCTCCACGTACGGTCATCCAAGAGCATGGCACATAGTATTTAAAGTTTTTGCACCATTACACGCTCGATATCTTTAAGAAGGTGTGATAAATTGGGACTGGGGGTGTAAATGACACAATACCAATTCATCGGCTAAGCAAGACATATCAACACATCAACATGGATGGAGGAATGATAACACCGCTTGGGCAGGGATAAATTCTACGGCTATGCAATAGGTGGGAGAGCAGTGCAAAGACATTATTTAAAGTAATGCAGGTCCACTGCTTGTGGTGGTCATGACTCTTCTCTCAGCTGCACCATCCCTTAGTTGGTTCAACATTCTTGTACCCATACCTGTTGAAGAAATTTGAATTAACGTTACAGTCAACAAAAGAAGTCGATGAAGTCGACGTACACTATCTCCTTTGCAAAGAATGATATTGGAACAACGGCCTACTTGAGAGCATGTTGGACATTAAGGGAGAGGTGTGTTAAATTAGTAAAGCAATTCCCATCAAAGAACAACTACTATTGTGATGGCGGGTGACTCATGAAGTGTGAATGAAAACTTTACACCTATGAAGGTGTCACATTGAATGAACCGAGAATGTGAGCTTGTGCAAAATATATGACTATTTCGATGCTTGGCTACTTTTTCTTCCCATTTCTCATGGACTCAACCAGTGCAAAGGCCATGGGTCCTTCTACCATTTGGCTTGGCATCTTCTAGGAAGCAAACCTATTGCAATTTCCCACAACGCTATACCCATTGGCATCCTCTGTTGTGGGAACCGCTCCTTACAAGGATGATTATATTGGGGAGGCTCTCCTGGTGGTCATCACACTCCTTACATCTGTAATCCCAATTATAGAAGGCTCCTTCGATGGATGAATATTGATTACCATTAGGAAATTCTTGACGCCTCCCAAGTACATTTGTGACTAATTTGGTCCCAATATGGTTATTTATTGGCCATTGCTAAGTAATTATTGGGGTGAATATGCTTGCTAAGGGGAGGAAATGTTACCTGGAGATTCACATGGAGTTTCCAATGTAGATTTGTCTATGGGAACATATGACGAGCACACAAGAATAATTATTAAAACAAAGAGGAGCATTCTTTACATCAAGGGGCTAACAAGTGAATCACCATCATAAATTAAGAGGCCTTAAACACTAACCAACATTATGATGTAGTGGACTCTGTAATGCAGGGTCAGGGATAAATTGGACAAGAAAGGAATAAAATATTAAGAGTTTGGACTTTAAAGGATACATGCTAAGAAGATTTAAATACCCACGTTATAAAACAAATTAAATCCCCGTTGGGTCCGACAGGGAAATAGTTCAAGGTTGCATATAAAGAAAAATATAAATGCTCTTAGTAATGATTGCATTAGTTTTAATAAGCCTAATTAATCTCATCTTTTGTGCAGGACAGCTAATTAAGGAGCTAACATATGGAGGATTGTCATGTTGTGACCGAAAGGGCCCTCATACGAAGAATGCAAATGGAGATTTGAAGCCAGGAATCTTTTGTTCATGAATATATACCAGAAGGGGGACTGATTTCCATAAGATGGAGGACTTGGGCGGCCAGTGCCAAGGAGGTCAGTATTGAGATAACGCAGGGTTGTTTGTCGAGTTAAGAATAAAAGGGGGCAACATACTGCCTACCAAGTTTGAGCAATAATCAAAGGTCACCTGCAAGGGGGGGGAGATCTTAATTCACAAGTGATGCCCTCAAAACTCGTCGGTTGACCGATGAGAAAATGACTACATGCCAAAGGGAGATCAGTGTCGAGAATGCAGGTGGCTGCCTAATGAGAGCCAAAATCATAAATGAAAGGGGAGGGTTGTTCTGCCTTTCCCAATCAATCATAATTCATCCAAAGTTGTTTCGTTAAATCAAGGTAGTCAATCTATTGATGCAAGGCATCGTCAAGGCCCATTTGATCCAATGAAGAATGTTCTGAATCCATCAAATGGAAAGCAACCTTCAACAGTTTCAACTACAGTAAAATGGCAAAGAGCTAAATGACAAAACTGCTACAACACCTGGGCACTAAAGGAAAAAATAGGAATGAGGACAAGGAATGTATGTTTAAATTGCTATATAATGGGGGGTAGGTGAAACCCTAATGTAAACAAATTTGGGCCACTCATTGTGAATTGATCCTGCCCATTCATTCTTCTTTTGGAAAACTATAAATAGGGGTCTCCCCTTCATTTGTAAATGGTTGGAGAACTAGTGTAAAGGAATTCTAAAACAATAGAAAGAAACATTGCATTATTTATGGGTGTTTCTTTTGAACTTGTTCATTATGCATGCATGGTTCTACCTTCATGTTAGTTTTAGTTGTTAGTTTCTTGAGTGGAAGTGATAATGGTGCTTGCTATTATAGTATTCGATGAATTTCCAGCTCATGCTTTTTGTGGTTTGTTGATGATGAATCACTTTGTAAAGCTAGTATGAGCTTCCTTACTTCATTCTTGCAACTTAGTTCAATTACATGCTCATGATGTGTGTGTGCAATCTAAAAATCTGCAGTCCTTAGAAGATTGTACTGGTTTTGTGTAATTGTAGGTTCCTCTTGGCCAAGCAAAACTCGGTTTAGGAAGTTTGTCTACTGTAGCAGCCTGCATGATTACTATTCATTCATTGCTTAGGCTTAGTAACTTCTTCTCTTCCCTACCCTTTTGACTTTTCTTTTAAATATGTGCTTTGAATAAGGTTCATTGCACATTGTAAAGCCAAATTTGAAGTTGAAATAGGAGTTATAGACTATTGTTTGAACCTGCAGCAACTGAGCAATAATTTCTACATCCTAAGAACTCCATTTGTAAACCCAACTTCCCACACTTTTTAACTCATCTGTAAGTCTGCCCTGTGATTACCAGCAAATCACATGAAATAACTGAGATATTCCAAGCACTGTCAAGACCTAACATTAGAGACCTTGGGATAGTGTTCTGCAATTTGATTGTGGAAGATTGTCTTTCAAGAGAGGTGATGCACCTATGCATTACAATTGTCTTTCAAGAGAGGTGATGCACCTATGCATTACCTGTGTTGATAAGTGCATAAAAAACACATCAATAGAACTGGCGCTAGAAGGAGGGTTGGCATGTTGAGGCTACAAAGTTGAAAATTGGAAGTAGAAAATAGAACCTTCAAGAAGAAATTTGAGATAGGAAGATCTCTTTATATGCTGGAATTTTTTAAAATCAATTTTTTTTGAAGGAAAACAAGAGTTGAGCTGAGATGGAACAACATTTGCATATCAACATCACTCAGCTACATGCAAATTTGAATAGAAGATTGAGGAGACCATTGCAACAATTCACATTGGTAGACAGGTGTAGAATCCATGGTACATGCAGGCACAATGAATTGGGATGTTTGACATTCTTGAACAGGATCAAAAGAGTCTTGCAAGGAGAAATTCCCTTTTGGGAAATATATCAACCTTTAGCCCTTGCAGACCTAGAAGAGGAAATGATTACCATGGAAGCTAAGGCATTCAGGGAGCTGGTCAAAGAATGTTTGGGCAGCGAAGATGAACCAAGATTGTAGGAGGTACTGATGTTAAGTTGGTGTAGATTTCACAATGCAACTCACTCAGAATTAACTTGTTCTTCCTATGCAAAAATTATCACTCAATTCAAGGGCCACTTGAACAAGTTGGGGTAGCCAACTTTCAATGAGGATGATTCATCCCATGAGGCAGAAGAGTTGTCAACATCCGGAGGACAACATATTGAAGATGAACTAGGAAATTTGACACAAGCTAGTGCTGAGACAACAAATACAAAAGCTGAAAATCAAAGAGAAGAAGTTGATTCCCTTGGGACAACAAACAGTCTTGATGAAAACTTAGCTAGAAAGAAATTGGAAAGCTTTCCCTCCATTGATAAAAGACAGTCCTCCACTCATAATGAGGAGTCGTTGACAATTTAGGATAAACCAATGAAGTTTGCAATAGCAGATGCTAGGACAGCCAAGACAAATGCTTAAGAACATAGAGAGGAAGAGGTTGATAGCTTTGGAGCAACAAAAAATGATGACGAAGGCGTAAGTGAACTCAGATTAGAAGATCTCTCCTTCATGAATGACAGCGATCAAACATTTGAAAATGGACATTTGGAGGAGTGGGAACAGTCATATGCCATGGTTGTCCACTCTCCAACTTCCTTCCCAAGTGATGATGGGGACTAATAGTGGAAAGATACAACCAACACTCATTTCAATATTAGCAAGGGATTGGTCTGAGCTAAGATATCAAGTGGATCTAGAGGTGATGTTGCTTCTAAATTGGTGTAGGCTCCACAATTCATTGCATTTTGAATTCACATGCGGACTATGCCAAGAAGCTATCGAGCAAGTTAAAGAACAAGTGGAGCTACCAAGTACATCGCCTCCTACAGCTGCTTCAAGGATTGAACTAGAGGACCAAGAAATAGAACCAAGTGATAACTTAGTTGGAAGTATTCCTCAACAAGGTGTTAGGACAACAATGAAAGAAGGACAACAACACAGTCTCGAGCTTCCAAACAATGAAGTGGATAAAATCGGAATGTTGTCCATAGATCGTCAAGAGTCTTTCCCTCTTGTAGAGAATTTGTATGCAAGAGATGGTAGGCTATATGGAGGACTTCCAGAGGTGGACAGATCATCATACATCAATCCCCTTGATGGACTAGTGTCCCTTGTATACTTCTTCCCGCTTGGAATTGTCGCACAAAGGTATAGTGACACCAAGGAAGAGCACATTGCGGAAGCAGTCAGTGATGAGGATATACTACCTGAACTCCTAGGCGGTGAAATATTGGAACCTCTAGAATGGGAGAGGGGTTCCTTCTCCATTTACAATGATAGTGACTAAGAGGAAATGATTGAACATCCTGATGAGATACATGAAATGCAAAAAGAAGATAAAGGAAAAGGAGTTTTGATGGCTTCCAACACACATGACATGTTTGGTCAACTGCAAGATTTAACTAGGGGTCCTTCCACCCTGGTCATTGTTGGTCCTCCTTCACATTCAAGGAGCTACAACAGGACAGATTCATGCATGTCATCGTCCCATGACATTGAACATCATAAAAATAATATCGACACCTGGGAAAGGAAATGGGACAACATGTTGTCGTCTAATGACAGCAACCAAGTGGATACGAAGTTTGTAGATGATCAACGAGATAAGGTGTACTTCCTTGAAGAACAACTAGCGGAGGTTGTGGATCCCACACATGACTTGGAAGAGGTGTTTTTTTCCCCATCCTCCTAGTCCTATCCATGCCCAAGATTAGAAATGTTGAACCTTCCACCGCACCCGCCCGAGGCTGCTGATGCAATGACCAACAATGCAGTGCTCGCTCTCCCCTGTCAAACATTTCCACCTCCATGTGATGACATCCAGATTCTATCCTTCCTTTCCCCTGTTAATTTTTATAGCTACACTTATTATTTTGATTATGGGAACGAGGGGAGACGAACATGCTTATGGATTAACCATTGGTTTAACGAACTACCTCAATTGCTTATTTTTCCTGAATGTGTGATTGACTCTAAATGTTGCAATGTTAAACTTCTTCTTTCTAAATACAAGGATAAATCTGCTTAGCTTAGAATTGTGATGATCACCCTTCTGCTTGTGCATGCATTACGAAGTCCAACGAGTGTAAACGTTAGTTTTCCTTACCTAAACATAATGCTTTGTAAATATCTTTGTACATATGGTGCAGGAGCACCTAGGCTAAACTCCATTTTGTTAATGATCAATTTTGGCTTGTACCTGACCTTAGCCAAGTCAGGGTAATAGTGTGTTTATTTTGGACCTTAGAAGGTCTTGCTTGTGTGTGGAATTGGTGAGTTAGTCACTAGGACTAAGGTCACCATAGTTTAGTCCTTGTTAATTACTTTTGCTTTAATTAACCTTAGTAGCTTAAGTTTGGAATAAAGCATTAAATGTGTTCTAAACACATCTAAGTTGTTAGAAGATGCTAAGAGGCAGTTAAGGGAGTTGATGGCTCAAAATCAAGGAGTTAGAGGTCCTAGAAGTTAGGAAGAAGACACAATGATGGGAAGTTGCAAAAAGTTGTTGTAGAGTTGCATGACAACATTTGTCAGGTTGCATGCAACTTAGTTATCTCGGATCCCCTAAAAGCTAGGAGTGTGGGATCGGCCAACATCCCTTGAAACATGGCAAAAGGCATCTATGTAAGGTAATGGCTCGAAGGCAAGCAGAGAGATTGTTGTAATCAAGTTTTTGGTTTTGAAAAATAGTGAGAACTCTGCATTTTCTGTGTATACCGAATGTTCTTGGGTGATAGTGCTATTAGATGAATTAGATGTGTTGATTTTCTATTAGATTTGTGTTCATACAGTAGTCTTGAGCATTTTTCATTTTGTAATCAAGTTGTTTAGAGTTGATTTGGTGCTTTGAATTCATAGATTAGGTTCTAGAGGGTTTGTTGTCTCTGTTTTGAACAGTCGGTCCTTTAATGGCTCCCCCATGAAATCTAGCCACAGGGTTTTCCTAAGAGTGGATGGATTTTCTAGGGGAGCCATGTATCTATATATATCTAGTAGTATGAGTCATGGGGAGTCGAGCAAGTATTACTAAACTCAAACCCTAGGCGAGCTTGGGAAGTCCGGTTAGAGGTTTGAGAGTGAAAATTTGAAGAACCTAGGCAGGGGAAGGAGGTGTAGTACGGTTCCAAGTAGGGTTTAGTCCCATCTTGACATGCTAGAAGGATTGTGGCCTATCCAATCCATTTGTGTGAGAGAGGAGCAAGAAATCAATGTAACCCTAGGAATTAGGCCTATTTGCCCTATTTGCCCTAGGTTCTAGGAGACTAGTGTACGAAGGGAATAGAGAACTGAAACCTTGTAAATCTTTTAAAGGACCAAAAAGGGTGTCTAAAAGTGCAAATTTTTTGCTAGGTTGTTTGGAGAATTTGAGCAAGAAAAGCAAAAAGGACACTGTCAAGGGCTACAAGCGAATAGGCCTTCTCAAAGCAAAATCTTGGAATCGGTAAGACATCAAATTGAGGGTCCTCAAAGATGGATCTAAATGAATGTGAAATGCATGTTTTCAGTGTCTCTGACACCCCTGCAAGCAGTTCAATGTTTTGTGTGATATTGGCACTTACAGCCTTCTAAGTGTAGGAGAGAGCTTTGCAAATTCAAATGGTGTCAGTCCTCTAAGGTGAAGCACAAGAAGTGAGGCTCTTGGAGAAGAGTTGAGACAGGACTTAGCTAGTAATCTAAGCCTAGCAAGAACCTAGAAAAGGATTAGGTTCCTGGATGAAGACGGTGAAAAGTCTTCTTAATTGATTGTGCAAGCAAACCAAGGAGCACTTACACCATATTGGTATCAGAGCCTTTGTTTGATCAGGCTTGTGATTGATGTTGCAACCCACTGAATCAGTAGGAGAGAACACACCAGAGGAAGAAAGAACCATGGTGACTAATGCTGAGTTAGCTAAGAAGGTAGAAGAGCAAGAGGAGGACAATTGGCTGCTAAGAGAAAGGTTGTCTCGAATGGAGAAGCTCTTGGATGAAGTCCAAGAAACAGCAAACAAAGTAAAGGATAAAATAGAATTGAAGGAAGAGCAGGAAGCAAAAGAAAAGGAAGTGGACTTGGAGGAGGAAGCTCCAAAACCTTACCCTGTTCTTGCTGAAGAACCCTTCTTGAAGGCACTGCAGGCCTTGAGTGGCAAAGCTTTGGAAGGTGTGCCACTATTTAGTGGACAAATGGACCCTGATTCAGTTGTGGAATGGATTGAAAGCATAGAGAATCACTTGGAATGTGATGGTATAACAGAGGCCCAAAAGGTAAAAGTGGCCAAGTTAAGGTTGAGAGGTGCAACTCTCACATAGTGGAAATTTGTACAAGCTGAAAGAGAAAAAAAAGGCAAGGTTCGTATAGTTACATGGAGAGGCATGGTAACCAAAATAAGGCAGACCTATCTACCTGATGACTATGAAGTCCAGTTGCATAGGAGGAGACATAACCTTAGGCAAAAAGATATGGATGTCCAAACATACACCGAGGAGTTTCAAAAATTGTGCCTCAGATCAAAGGTGGTTGAAGATGAAAGCATCAAACTAGCAAGGTATTTGAATGGGCTTAAATGGTCTATCCAAGAAGACATGAGCCTAGTGAACTTCAAAACCATCTGCCAATGTTATCAAATGGCCTTAAAGATAGAGGAGAAAGGCAAAAAGAAGCAAGAGCAGACCTCCAAAAGTAGAGGTAAAGGAAAAGATAGCAGAGGACAAAGAGGTGGCTATGGTGGAAGGAGTTCAGAACCAAGGGCCCAAGGAGAAGCCAGATACTCTGAGCAGCAAGAAGGAAGCTCTAGTAGAGGTGGCAGTGGAAGAGGCTCTAACTCTAGAGGAAGAAGTGGTGGACAAGGAAGAGGTAATTACTTTACCAACATGGAATGTTACCACTGCAATCAAATGGGACACCCGGCCTATAGATGTCCAGAGAAAGGTAGCACTTCTCATGGGGGTGATAAGAGAACTAATCTAGTTCATGATGAGATAAATGCAGCAGATAAACATCCTGAAGTACCATTGAATTCTGAGGAAGGAGAGAACCTCATGATGAGGAGAACTTTGATCAAGGAACCGGTGAAAGAAGAACCAAGCCAAAGGAGGTCCCTGTTTAGGATAAAGTGTAAGGTGATGGGGAAAGTGTGTAGAGTCATCATAGACTCCAGGTCTACTGACAATATTGTGTGAGAGGAGACAGTTAGCAAGCTGAAGCTGACAAGGATACCCCACACCAATCCTTACAAGGTCACATGGCTCAATAAAGGTCAACATGTATTGGTGAATGAACAAGCATGGGTGGAGTTCTCAATTGGAAGGTACAAGGACAAAGTCTTGTGTGATGTTTTACCTATGGATGCATGTCACTTGCTCCTAGGTAGACCATGGCAATTTGATCGCCAAGCTATGCATGATGGAGCAAAGAACTCCTACGCTTTCAAGAAGGATAAGGTAACATTCAAAATTTAGTCTTTGCTAGAAGATACAGAGGTGCAGACAGCAGGTCCTAAATTGCTCATGGTTGGTGAAAAAGAGTTCTTAGAAGCCTTGGAAGAAGGAGAAGGAGTTGGCTATGCAGTGATGTTAAAGCCAAGAGAGGTGAGCAGTGAGAAAGTAGCTAAAAAACCAGAGTTACCTAAGGAAATACAGAAAATGTTGTAGACCTATGAAGGCATTGTGAGTAGAGGTCAACCAGCAGCATTACCCCCTAAAAGGGCCATAAGTCATAGGATAGACTTGATACCAGGGGCTACCCTCCCAAATAAAGCAGCTTACAAGATGACTCCTCAACAAAATGAGGAAATAGCTAGGCAAATTCAAGAACTCCTAGACCAAGGTCTCATTAGGAAAAGTATCAGCCCATGTGCAGTACCCACTGTCTTAGCACCTAAAAAGGGAGGAGAATGGAGGCTTTGTACTGATTCAAGGGCCATAAACAAGATAACCATTAGGTATAGGTTCCCTATCCCTAGGATTGAAGACCTCATGGATTGTCTAGGGGAAGCTAGGTACTATACCAAAATAGACCTAAAGAGTGGTTATCACCAAATCAGAATACATGAGGGAGATGAGTGGAAAACAGCCTTCAAAACTAATGAGGGTCTTTATGAGTGGCTAGTTATGCCATTTGGACTGTCTAATGCCCCCTCCACATTCATGAGACTCATGAATGAGATCCTCAAAGACTACATTGGAAAATTTGTAGTAGTGTATCTTGATGATATACTAATTTATAACAAAACAAGAGAAGAGCACCTCCAACAAATAGAGTTGATTTTCAAGAAGCTGTAAGAGGAGAAATTGATGATCAATCTAGAAAAGTGTGAATTCATCAAAACAGAGCTGGTGTACCTTGGATTTGTGCTATCACATGGCAACTTGAAGATGGACAGCAACAAAGTGGAAGCCATCCTCAATTGGCCTACTCCAAAGATAGCAACAGAGGTAAGAAGCTTTCATGGTCTTGCTTAGTACTATAGGAAGTTCATAAGACAGTTTAGTGCTATTTGTGCTCCTATGTTGGATACCATAAAAGGAGGAATGAAGACTAAGTTTGTATGGAATGAGCAAGCTAACAAAAGTTTTGAGTTGTTGAAAGAAAAGATAGCTACCCAACCTGTTTTGGTGTTACCAAGCTTTGAGAAGCTATTCACTATTGAGTGTGATGCAAGAAATGTGGCTATTGGAGCAATTCTCAGTCAAGAGGGCAGACCAGTGGCTTTTCATTCAGAGAAGTTAAGTGAAGCCAAGAAGAAGTATTCTTCTTATGACCTTGATATGTATGCATTGGTCCAGGCTCTAAGGAAATGGAGGCACTACTTGCTTCCCAAGGAATTCATAGTGTATTCAGACAACCAAGCACTTAGTTTCCTGAATTCACAAGAGAAGTTGAGCCACAGACACATGAAGTGGGTAGAATACCTGCAAGCTTACACTTTCAATATCAAGCACAAGAAAGGAGTACTCAACAAGGTGGCAGATGCCTTGAGTAGAAGAGTCCTCACCATTCAAGAGATCCAGTTGAAGAGCATGGGAATAGATCATTTCAAGGATCTATATGCAGATGATGAAGATTTTGTAGACATTTATAAGGTATGTGCTGAATACAAGAATCATTTTCATAGCAAATATGTTGAATACACTTTGCAAAGTGATCTTTTGTTTAAAGGGAATCAGTTATGTGTCCCTAGAGGCTCTATTAGAGAGAATTTGATACAAGAAAAGCATAATGGTGCATTGAGTGGTCACTTTGGGATCACCAAGACTCAAGAACTTGTTCAAAGGTTCTACTATTGGCCAAGGATGAACCTAGATGTTAGGAGGTATGTGGAGAGTTGTGTAGTGTGTCAAAAGGCCAAAGGTACTTCTTCAAATGCAGGCCTATACCAACCACTGCCTATTCCTACTAGGCCATGGGAATGCTTGAGTATGGATTTTGTAGTTGGGTTACCCAAGACAAGGCAAGGCATGTACAGTGTTTATGTGGTTGTGGATAGATTCAGCAAGATGGCTCACTTTGTTCCATGTAAAACTACCAATGATGCCAGTCAAATAGCTTCTCTCTTCTTCAAAGAGATAGTAAGGATACATGGATTACCAATCAGCATTGTATCAGACCGAGAGACCAAGTTCATGAGCCATTTTTAGAAGACACTTTGGCAGAGATTGGGCACTAATTTATCCTTTGGGTCTGCATACCATCCCCAAACTGATGGTCAGACCGAAGTTGTAAATAGGAGTCTTGGAAACCTATTAAGGTGCTTGACCAAGGAGTATGGCCAACAATGGGATCAGTTGATTGGGCAAGCTATATATGCCTATAATGACACTGTAAATAGATCAACAGGGAAGAGTCCCTTTGAAATTGTCTATGGACTACATCCTAGAGGAGTCTATGAGCTGAGAGACTTAAAGGATGGAGTCAAGGGAAGTGGATATGCTGATGATTTTGCCTATGCAATGCAGCAGATTCATGATACAGTTAGAAAGACATTGGCAGAAAATACCATGAAGCATAAGACCAAGGTGGATGAGCATAGAAGGGAAGTGCAGTTCAATGTTGGAGACTTGGTGATGGTGCATCTAAACAAGTCTAGGTTGGAAAAAGGAGTTCCTCACAAGTTGCAGATGAAAGGATAGGTCCCTGTCCTATCTTAGCAAAGTATGGCAACAATGCCTTTAAGGTGTAGCTACCGGATGATAGTGGACTGTCCCCTATTTTTAACATTGCAGACTTGGTTCATTATAAAGGACCACCACCAGACATGGATCAGAACTTCAATGAAGTCATCCAAGATGTAAAGGAGCTAAAACTGCCTTCTACTACAGTCAAACAAGCTGACAGTATACTGGATACCAGGGTCTACAAGAAGACTAGGACCAAAGAATACAAAGAACATCTAGTAAAAAGGCATGGTCAATCTGATGTTGATGCAGTATGGATCAAGGAATCAGAGTTCAAGAAGTTGGGCATTGATCTCAACTTACTCAATCCAAGGGTGGATTGACCTCTTTTGTTTTGGGGAGGATGGTGCAGGAGCACCTAGGCTAAACTCCATTTTGTTAATGATCAATTTTGGCTTGTACCTGACCTTAGCCAAGTCAGGGTAATAGTGTGTTTATTTTGGACCTTAGAAGGTCTTGCTTGTGTGTGGAATTGGTGAGTTAGTCACTAGGACTAAGGTCACCATAGTTTAGTCCTTGTTAATTACTTTTGCTTTAATTAACCTTAGTAGCTTAAGTTTGGAATAGAGCATTAAATGTGTTCTAAACACATCTAAGTTGTTAGAAGATGCCAAGAGGTAGTTAAGGGAGTTGATGGCTCGAAATCAAGGAGTTAGAGGTCCTAGAAGTTAGGAAGAAGACACAATGATGGGAAGTTGCAAAAAGTTGTTGTATAGTTGCATGACAACATTTGTCAGGTTGCATGCAACTTAGTTATCTCGGATCCCCTAAAATCTAGGAGTGTGGGATCGGCCAACATCCCTTGAAACATGGCAAAAGGCATCTATGTAAGGTAATGGCTCGAAGGCAAGTAGAGAGATTGTTGTAATCAAGTTTTTGGTTTTGAAAAATAGTGAGAACTCTGCATTTTCTGTGTATAGCGAATGTTCTTGGGTGATAGTGCTATTAGATGAATTAGATGTGTTGATTTGCTATTAGATTTGTGTTCATACAATAGTCTTGAGAATTTTTCATTTTGTAATCAAGTTGTTTAGAGTTGATTTGGTGCTTTGAATTCATAGATTAGGTTCTAGAGGGTTTGTTGTCTCTATTTTGAATAGTCAGTCCTTTAATGGCTCCCCCATGAAATCTAGCCACAGGGTTTTCCTAAGAGTGGATGGATTTGCTAGGGGAGCCATGTATCTGTATATATCTAGTAGTAGGAGTCATGGGGAGTCGAGCAAGTATTACTAAACTCAAACCCTAGGCGAGCTTGGGAAGTCCGGTTAGAGGTTTGAGAGTGAAAATTTGAAGAACATAGGCAGGGGAAGGAGGTACAGTACAGAACAAGTACGGTTCCAGGTAGGGTTTATTCCCATCTTGACATGCTAGAAGGATTGTGGCCTATCCAATCCATTTGTGTGAGAGAGGAGCAAGAAATCAGTGTAACCCTAGGAATTAGGCCTATTAGCCCTATTTGCCCTAGGTTCTAGGAGACTAGTGTACGGAGGGCACAGAGAACTAAAACCTTGTAAATATTTTAAAGGACCAAAAAGGGTGTCTAAAAGTGCAAATTTTTTGCCAGGTTGTTTGGAGAATTTGAGCAAGAAAAGCAAAAAGGACACTGTCAAGGGCTACAAGCGAATAGGCCTTCTCAAAGCAAAATCTTGGAATCGATAAGACAACAGATTGAAGGTCCTCAAAGATGGATCTAAATGAATGTGAAATGCATGTTTTCAGTGTCTCTAACACCCCTGCAAGCAATTCAATGTTTTGTGTGATATTGGCACTTACAGCCTTCTAAGTGTAGGAGAGAGCTTTGCAAATTCAAATGGTGTCAGTCCTCTAAGGTGAAGCACAAGAAGTGAGGCTCTTGGAGAAGAGTTGATACAGGACTTAGCTAGTAATCTAAGCCGAGCAAGAACCTAGAAAAGGATCAGGTTCCTGGATGAAGACGGTGAAAAGTCTTCTTAATTGATTGTGCAAGCAAACCAAGGAGCACTTACACCAACATAGTTTATTTTGCATAGTGTAGGCTTTGTGTACATACGTCACTTTCCTGCTCTCATCAAGTTAGTTGGTTTGTTGTAGGTTAGTTTTCTTTAGGGTGGTTTCTTTCTTGTTTGCTTTCGCTTTCCCGCTTTGGTTAGTGTAGGTGTTTTCTTTTTGTTCACTTTCGTTTTGTTTGTCCTTCTGCTATTGCTTTGCTCGGGATCCCTCTACTTTTAGCTGGGCACATCTGTGAGCACAACAACCATACTTATTTCCTGGGGTTGTTCTATGTATTTATTCATCAAACTCCAATCAAGCTTTCAGAGTGGATGGTGAGGGTCTTCTGTTAGTGTTAAGTGACCTAGATGTTTGATTTGAAGAGGATGAGTCATTGGTTTAATCTGGTCCCAATGTATTATAAAATCTTATATCTCTTACATATCTTAAGAATCTAATGGTCATTGTAGGTCCTTTTGCGAAGTCTAGTTAAGTGAAAAATCTAAAATTATGCTTCAACGCCAGTGTGATTCTTAGCCCTAGGTGTGAGCTTCACTGCTCGTAGGTTGAAAAGAAAAGAGTTAAAAAAAATCAAAAGAAAATAAAACAAAGGAAAACATTGAAAATCAAAAGAAAGAAGAAAATTTATTTTTTAGGGGAATCCGAACAACTCTAACAGGCCTATGGATGTTTGGCTTGCAGTAGAGCAATGTTCGGGAGAATCACAACGACAACCTTGTCAAGGCTATGGACGCCTGACTAGCAGCAAGGCAATGTTTTGGATGCTTTTGGAGCTAGATTCAATCACGTAGCTTAACTTGACGGAGCTTAGGTTCCTACAACAACTTAAGCATAGGAATTAATGCAACTGCACACACTTGGATTTTCAGCATACTAAAGGTTGGGTTAGCTAGTGGTTTTGATCCTTTGGTCGAGCGTCTGTTCGTTTGTCCTAGTGTGAGGATCGAAACTAGAGATTATGGGTTCATGATTCCAGTTTGTCATCAAAATGCTCTGGAGCATTTCCCCAACGAGTCGCCATTTGTTGTGCATGTTTTGCACACACGCCCTGCTGAAGGTAGGGACCCCCTCTTTTCGCTCCTGACAGGTTGTTTTCACTCCTGTATTGCTTTGTGCACCCCTATTTCCAAGCCCAAATTGGTCACATTCCTTCAAACGATCAATTGTCCCATTGGCCAAAATCACCTAGTTGGGTTTTACCAAGTCATTTGCTTCCGTGGGCTTAGTCCTGTGGGTTTCCCCTTGGTCAAGCCCTGGTGCCCCACCCGACATGCGGACTCTGCACCCATTCTAGTTGTTGTGTCTGTCAACCTTCACAGACCCACAATTGAAGATTTTTATTTCTGTTTCGTCGCTTTCGCAACAACTAACCTCTAGTTTATGCCTGCAGAGCAAGATCCGCACTTAGTTTCACTATCCCCATTGTCGTTACGACGTCAAAACCCTAACATTGAATCAATCATTTGACGACACCCTGCCCTCTTCCATCAGTGACCTGTACGGTATGTTTATGTGATGTCCTTACAACAAAGGGAGGTTAGATGTATTGTAAAGTTACTGACTGTAAATTCATGATTCCAAACAATGAGGAAGGAGTCTACAAATGAGGTCTAGGCGGAGCTCATGAGAAAAATTTTAAGTCATGTCTAAAGCAGTGCAACACACTAAAGCCTCTCATTCAGGCTACCTCCCCTGTTGGCACTGATGATCATTATCCATGCAAAACTCGTCATGTGGGTCTTTGTTTGTCTCTCATCATTTCCTTGGTAGAATCCCTCAAACATCCTCCCACCAGCTTACCCATGCAGGCATCTGCTCATGCGGGTCTCGTACCTCCTTTGGTAGTGTCTCTTCCCAGCGAACAGCGGTGCCGAAAGGGGGAACTGTTTAATTGACGGATATAACAGGAGCATTTAAAATGAAATACATCGAGAATCTCGATGTTAAAACTACTCAAGAGTCTACTAGTCCTAAAAATTTGCAATAAAGGGTTCATCATCCACGCCAAATGACTATGTAGGTTTTGGGTTTCACTCTGTTGTCGTTCTGTCCCAGCTTAAGGCATCTCACGCGGAGGACTTCATTTATGCGGGGTCCACCTTTTTGTGGTGTCGTTTAAGTGGCTTTTCCCAAGAGGTTATCCAGGCTTACATTCCCACTGACGTTCACGTTTGCGGAGTCCGCGGTATCTCTTGTTGTCATACATAAGGTAATCTTAAGTGTTGTCTTTGCCACTAGCCTAAGCATGCATCAATGACAAGAATATCAAGTGCAGAGTAGTAATCGAATGTAGGAGTCTAAGTAGTTAAATGCGAGCATGAAGAGGAAAAATGTCTATTGGTCTTTGGTTAGCAAGGTCGAACTCATAACAATCACATCAATCAAAGTACCTATCTTGATTTATGACATATCATCAATTGATGGCCAAGGATGTCCCTTCACGGGTGGTATTATGGCTGGGTATTTGTAGTTCACCAGAAAATAAATTTCCTTTCAAAGGGAGTCGCGTGCACTACTGAAACAACTTCTTCACAAGGTATTTGGTGGTTGATATAACATCATAGTCGGGGAGTGCTTATCAAATTCCCAAGCAATTATTTGTGAGGAAATAAGCGTTCGATTGAGGATGATAAGTTAATAACGGACCATGGGTTGCCTCTATGAACTCAGTCCCAAATGATAGTCGTTGAATGATGTGGGTTCTGCATTAGCTTGGTCCTTCTGTCTTCGCCTTTCCCGTAATAGCTTTCCTTTCACGACACCCCGTACCCCCTCACCCACGAAGTTCATTGACGAAGATTGCCAATGCGGAGCCCGCACCATGAGCTTCCGCCATTTCATTACTGTCCCTTGTGACAACATCCTCGTTGTAGCGCTTCGTGTACTTTTACTCGCATTTCACTCCAGGATATGTCCCATGCAAGATCTGCAATCTCTTTGGTCGTGTAAGTGGCGATATCATCATTGCCTTCCACTAACTTCTTCCCCGTGTGGGACATTTGGCAATGAAATATCCCTTAGGCGTCGACTGGTTTTACAAAGTCTTAGCGATCGGGCCATAGTATCATTCTTGGGCAATAAATTGTTTGTTTCAAATTACTCTCAAAAGGATCCATGCAGCCCCGTTGATCTAAAGGAAACCGTGTTTTGGATATTTTAAAAGAGTTAAGGAAAGGTCGGGTAAGCAACCCTCTTTCCAATAAAAATGGATGATGATTCTAGTGTATGGGCATGGAATTAATCATAGATATTGAGCTCTTCAATGACGCTATGAGGAAGTGTACTAAGAGGGATGTATGTTCTAGCAATCATTGTTCATCTCGAGGGCATTTCATCAATTTGGGGTGAGATATTAACTACTAAGCCAGGTGCGTGTTGCTTTCCAAGATTGGGGAATATGGCTGAGTCGTTATGTGAAGTGCATTCGAGTATAAAAACTTGTTGAGGCTGATAATCGAAGAATAAGAGGATTGCTAAGCGATGAACATCAAGGAAAAATCCTTGCTAGTGGACCCCGATTAACACTCGGCCGATGTTTGGCCCTACTATGTAGACAAACTCCATCTACACGGGTTTTGTTGCTCTCAATGCCGAGTGGGGGCCTTCCTCCTGCAGCGAGCTTTGTGATCTCTAATTGAATTAAAGACCTCCCACATGAACACAAAGAGAATACCAACAAAGCACAATCCCATCTTGAGTGAGAAAGGAATGACATCATCCAAATTCCCACTGCCATCATTTATGTGGGGCTCGTTGTGCGGGCCTTTGCTTACTTTATGCCCCTTTCCCAGCGGCCTCTCTGCCCCTGCATTCTACCTTATTACGTCCATAGGATTTCTTTCATGCAAGATCCACCCTACTATTCATCATCACCTCTACCTTTTAAAGGACATCTCTCTCTCTCTCATTTCAAACAACATCCTCATAGCTTCCTCCTACAACGGCCAACCAACGCAGTTTACCCGCATAAATGATTTTTCTTATGAACAAAAATAGTGGGACGTGAGTAGGATGCGAATGAAGTTTAAATCATCAGTTGAGGAAGGAAATAAAGTAGGTGGGGAGGTTGAAGTGGTAGGTGTCACTGGTCATGTTTAGAGACTTTTGTTGTGGATGTCTTTGTTGCTCACTCATCTCGATCCTCCACATGCGGTCATCCAAGAGCATGGCACATAGTATTTCGAGTTTCTACACCATTACACACTCAAGATCTTTAAGAAGGTGCGATAAATTGAGACTGGGGGCGTAAATGACACAATACCAGTTCATCGGCTAAGCAAGACATATCGACACATCAACATGGATGGAGGAACAATAACACCACTCAGGCAGGGATAAATTCTATGGTTGTGTAACAGGCAGGAGAGCAGTGCAAAGATGAATTATTTAAAGTAATACAGGTCCACTGCTTGTGGTAATCGTGACTCTTCTCTCAGTCACACCATCCCTTAGTTGGTTTGGCATTCTTGTACCCGTACCTATTGAATAAATTTGAATTAACATTACAGTCAACAAAAGAATCTGATGAAGTCGGCCTATGTTGTCTCCTTTACGAAGAACGATATTGGAATGACAACCTACTCGAGAGCATGTTGGACATTAAGGGAGAGGTGTGTTAAATCAGTAAAGTAATTCCTGTCAAAGACCAACTACTTTTGCGATGGCAGGTGACTCACGAAGTGTGAATGAAAACTTTATACCTCCAAAGGTGTCACATTGAATGAACTGAGAATGTGAGCTTGTGAAAAATATTTGACTGTTTCGACGCCTAGCTCCATTTTCCTCCCGTTTCTTGCGGACTCAAACAGTGTGAAGGCCACGGGTCCTTCTACTGTCTAGCTTGGCATCTTCTAGGTGACAAACCTATTGTGGTTGCTCGCAGCACTATACCCACCAACATCCTCCATTATGGGAATCACTCCTTACAAGGATGATAATATTGGGGAGGCTCTCTCGACAGTCGTCACACTCGTTACGTCTGCAATCCCTATTACAGAAGGCTCCTTCGATGGACCAATATTGATTACCATTAGGAAATGCTTGATGCCTCCTGAGTGCATTCGTGACTAATTTGGTCTCAATATGGTTATTTATTGGCCATTGCTAAGTAACTACTAGGGTGAATATGCTTGCTAATGGGAGGAACTGTTACCTAGAGATTCACATGGAGTTGCCAATGCAGATTTGTCTATGGGAACATATGACAAGCACCCAATAATATTTATTAAAACAAAGAGGAGCATTCTTTACATCAAGGAGCTAACAGGTGAATCACCGTCATAAATTAAGAGGCCTTATACACTAACCAACATTATGATGTAGTGAACTTCGTAATACAAGGTTAGGGATAAATTGGACAAGAAAGGAATAAAATATTAAGAGTTTGGACTTTAAAGGAGACGTGCTAAGAAGATTTAAATGCCCACATTATAAAACAAATTAAATCCCCACTGGGTCAAATAGGGAATTAGTTCAAGGTTACATTTAAAGAAAAATATAAAGGCTCTTATTAATGATTGCATTAGTTTTAATAAGCCTAATTAATCCCATCTTCTATATAGGACAACTAATTAATGATCTGACATATGGAGGATTGTGTGACCAAAAGGACCCTCATACAAAGAACGCAGATGGAGATCCAAAGTCAAGAATCTTTTGTTCATGAATATTTGCCAAAAGGGGGACCGATTTCCATAAGATGGAGGACTCGGGTGGCCAGCTCCAAGGAGGTTAGTATTGAGATAATGCAAGGTTGTTTGTTGAGTTAAAAATAAAAGGGGGCAACATATTGCCTACCAAGTTTGAGCAATAATCAAAGGTCACCTGCAAGGGGGGGAAGACCTTAATTCGCAAGTGATGCACCTAGAACTTGTCGGTTGACCGACAAGCAAATGACTACATGCCAAGGGAGATTAGTGTCGAGAACGCAAGTGGTTGCCCAATGAAATCCAAAATTAGAAATGAAAGGGGGGGTTGTTTTGCCTTTCCCAATCAATCGTAAATCATCTAAAGTTGTTCCATTAAATCAAGGAAGTCAATCTATTGATGCAAGTCATCGTCAAGGCCCATTTGATCCAATGAAGAATGTTGCGAATCCATCAAACTTAAAGTAGCCTTCTACAGTTTCAACTACAGTAAAAGGGCAATCAGCTAAATGACAAAACTACTATAGCACCTAGGCACTAAAGGACAAAATAGGAATGAGGACAAGGAATGTATTTTAAATTTCTATATAATGGGGGGTAGGTGAAACCCTAATGTAAACAAATTTGGTCCACTCATTGTGAATTGATCCTAGCCATTCATTCTTCTTTTGGAAAACTATAAATAAGGGTCTCCCCGTCATTTGTAAATGGTTGGAGAACTGGTGTAAAGGCATTCTACAGCAATAGAAAGCAACATTGAATTATTTATGGGTGTTTCTTTTGAACTTGATCATTATGCATGCATGGTTCTACTTCCATGTTAGTTTTAATTGTTAGTTTCTAGAGTGGAAGTGATAATGGTGCTTGTTGTTACAGTATTCAATGAATTTCCAACTCATGCTTTTTGTGGTTTCTTGATGATGAATCACTTTGTAAAGCTAGTATGAGTTTCCTTACTTCATTGTTGTAACTTAGTTCAATTGCATACTCATGATGTGTGTGTGCAATCTAAAAATCTGCAGTCCTTAGAAGATTGCACTGGTTTTGTGTAACTATAGGTTCCTCTTGGCCAAGCAAAACTCAGTTTAGGAATTTTGTCTACTGTAGCAACCTCCATGATTATTGTTCATGCATAGCTTAGGCTTAGGAACTTCTTCTCTTCCCTACCCTTTTGAATTTTATTTTAAATAAGTGCTTTGAATAAGGTTCATTGCACATTGTAAAGCCAAATTTGAAGTTGAAATAGGAGTTCTAGACTACTATTTGAACCTGCAGCAACTAAGCAATAATTTCTACATCCTAAGAACTCCATTTGCAAACCCAACTTCCCATGCTTTGTAACTCATTCGTAAGTCTTCCCTATGATTACTAGCAAATCACATGAAACAAGTAAGATATTCCAAGCACTGTCGAGACTTGACATTAGAGACCTTGGGATAGTGTTCTACAATTTGATTGTAGAAGATTGTCTTTCAAGAGAGGTGATGCACCTATGCATTACCTGTGTTGATAAGTGCATAAAAAATACATCAACAAGTATCTTTTGAACCTAAGGTTGTAAATTCTTGTGAGTCAGTTTAATACTTTGCTTGGTTCCAAAATTATACAAACAAACATTCATGATATTCCTCTAAATTTCAAACCCTTTGGTCTAAGTATGGATACCATTTGACAAAACCTTGATATTAATGCTTGTCCTAAGAATTTATTCTTAGAGGCTTCTAAGTATTTTGGTTTATATCTCAATCCATACTTCCTAAAGTTAACATAAACAACTATGGCTTGAACTTCATCCTTTTCACAAAATTTATGTTGTGAAATTTGTGATGTTTTTTGACATAGACATTTAGTTTGAACTTCATCAAGACAAGTGTTTGTGGTAAAAGAAATTCACTTAAGCAAGATAACTTGACAAAATTGAACCCCACATGACTATTTGGAGACCGATCACTCCTATAGAACAACTCGACCTTACAAGTGCTATCATTCAGCCAAAATTTGAACTAATTGAATGATAACAAACCAACATAATTAGTGGTTTGAGAAGCTTCACTTTTGAAACAAAAGAAACACCTATTCAGTGGAGAAATGCAACAACACTCTTAGATGAAGAAGAGGAACAAGCAAGATATTGTGGCTAGAAGACCCATATTACCACCACCCGCATGGCAATAAATATCCTCTTTTCTTCCATAAATTTTAACTTCTCTAAATGATCTCATGCAAAATCAAAATTCCCAAGAGAAAGTCTACATGTCGATATTTCAAACATAGACATCATAGTTCAAAATACATTAGAAGACGTATCCAAAAATAGTACTGCAACAAGAACAAATTGAAAACAAGGTTTTATAGACTTATCCCGTTGAATAATCCAGACATGTATGCTCAATACAAACCCCTAATTTTAGTTAAAACATTGGTCTTTTAAATAATATTAGGCTTGTCTTAAATAATATCACACAAATTTAGAATCCCCAAAAGTAGGTATATAGGTCATCACTTTAAACTTAGGCATCTTAGTCCAAAATCCTTCAAAAGACACCTTTTAGCACTTCATCAAAATAGAACCAAGTTGGTATATAACTTCTACAAACATGCTTTAAGGAACAACCCAGACTTGTATGAATTATTTTTCAATCAAAACCTTGGGCTTTTTCATGATCTTGAACCTATCTAAATCATTGGGTCTTTAGGATTTGAACACTTTAGAGGTCTAGCATGTTTCTCACTACCTTGGTCTTATCAAACAAAGGTTCACTTTAAGTCAACTTTAGGTCAAACATTTCTTGCACCTCTTCATCAAAATTTTATCCCTCACTTCATCAAACTTTTCAAAAAAATTGAATACACCAACACCTTTTTGACTTCAATATCTATCAAATCAAACCCTAACTTAGCTATTTTATATGTGAAATGAATCCTTTTCCATTCATTTGGTTAATTTAGTTACCATTTTTGAACTAGTTCATCTTAAAGGTCAAGAGTCTACCCTAAATATTTCCAAGTTCATCAACATCCTTTATCCAAACATAAACACATCAAACTTAAGTCAAAGGTATTGTCCCAAAATGTTTGCAAAGATCACTTCCCACATCATGCACCTTTTCATCTCCCATTATCATCATTACTTCAAAAAGACTTGGAGCATCCCTTTTACCTAGATTTGAGTCAACTAGAGAGTTCAAACATTACAAATCTCAACATAACTCTCCCAGAGGTGACCCAAAATTTATGGTAAAAACATGATCACAACACAAGAGAATCATGGAGAAAATCAAAGTCAAATTTACCTCAAGTGATCCAAATCCTCTAGAATTTTATTTGAGAAGTCACATCACCCTATCACAACAACCTTCATCTCCATTAGGGCCATATGAGATAGAGGACATCACGAACAATCCATTTGGACTTACTAGGGAAGAAATCATGGAGCATCAAGCCTTAGAGAACATAGTTCCCAACTCCCCATCTTTTCTTGCACAATCATTGACACAAGGCTTGACGTCATCCACTATTCCAACAACTCCATCCCTAGGGCTAAATCAAACATCAACACCTAGTATTGCAACTAGTCTTACTAAGGATTTTGGTCATACTCTTCCATTTGAAAGCAACACACTTGTGGGTACCCTTGAAACCAATCCTCCATCCCAAACGACCACTTGGACACCAACATTTGATCCTCCTCCTATTCCTGAGGATCCAAAATAGCCATATAAACCAATTACGCTTCATTACTCCACAAAAACTTCAACATATTGAGGACACCCATCTTCATCCATACCTACAAGTACCACAAGTGTTCCCAACATCACGAAAGGTAGTGTGGACCAACAAGACCCAAAAGGGAAAGGAAGTTCCCTCATGCAAAATTATCCTTTAACACCACATGGGAAATCTTCATCCAATCCTCCCATGGATACATCAAACACAACAATTGTTCAAAACACATCTATTCCCTCCATCATCATCCCACAACAAAACAATCCCTTAATCACGAATCTTGTCAACCAAGGTAATACCTTGACCACATCACAAACACAAGGGAATCTCCAAAACATTGGTCAAGGGAATCCTTTCAATCAATGGATCCAAGGTCCTAATGTGCCTTTGACATCACAATATTTAATGATACCATCCTCATCTTTACCGTTTCTCTCCCAAGTCATGCAAAATCAAATGGGACCTCAAGCTTACATTCCTCCACCACAATCTACTATCCTGCAAGTAATGTTAAACCAAGGGAATCCACAACCTCTCATCAACAATGCACGATCCACACAAAACATCAACACGCAAAGCCCATCACAGATGTCCTAACAGCTAGTTGATCCTACATTACAAGCACATGCCCTAGCCTTACAACAATCCCAACAAGCTTATCAGTAAGCAGTCCAACATCAACAACAACAACAACAAGAAGCAACCTTAGAAGCATAACAACAACAATAAGTAGCCTTAGCAGCACAACAATAATAGCAAGTAGCCTTAGCACAACAACAACACCAATCCCACCAAGCAACCTTAGTAGCACAACAACAACAACAACATGCCCAACAATAAGCCCTAGTGGCGCAACAACAACAACAAGCTCAAAAAGAATCCCTTGTAGTTCAACAACAACAAGTCTTACTAGCTCAACGGTATGCCCAACAACAACAACAACAACAAATTTCCTATTATAACTCTCAACAGAACATTTTCAATGCAAATGTGTTAGGAACATATGTATCAACACCTCAATCACATTCACTGAATCTCACACCACCATACACCCCATACAACAACTTATCATATCATAACCCATCAATCATCCCAACATATCTTCCTCCACCAAACCCGCAAGATGATCTAGCATCACAACTTAAGGTGTTGTCACAAGAAATGCAGGACCTTCGAATTAGCAAGACAAAGAATCCCCATACACAAAACCTATGCCCATATCCATTCGATCAAAACATCACAATGGTACCATTCCCTCCCAATTTTGAAATCCCCAAATTCGACAAATATAAAGGGAGAGGAAGTCCTATGGACCATATCAAAGAGTTTAATGTCATGTGTATGGAGGCTGTGTACAATGATTCTTATTTAATGTGCCTCTTTCCCCGAAGTCTAACAGGTCCTGCCATGGATTGGTTTTCTCAACTGCCTCCCAGTATCAAATATTTTCAAGAAATTACCGATAAATTCATAGATCATTTCTCCTTTAATCTTGACATGGACATAATCCTAGAAGAATTGCATACTCTCAGACAAAACAAAGGAGAGTCTTTCGCTAACTTCTTACAATGGTGGAGACAAAGAGCTAGTAAGAGAAAGTGGCTCCTTCATGATGAACAACAAGTGGGGATCATCATAGAAAATCTAGATCTGGATCTATCCTTGCACTTGAAAATGTAGTGCATCACATCTTATGACAAGCTTGTTCCTAGAACCCTTAACATCGAGAGAGCTCTAATCTCATAGGGAAATACCCAAGCATACAAAGATAATTTCCCATCAACCAATTCAAATGAAAAGCCTCAGGTCTAGGTTAAGAATAAGAATGCGAAAAATGATGGTGTAATAGATGCTAAGGTGATCCTAACTGCTCCTAGACTAAACAACAATAAAGTTGCTAACATCCAACCAATTGTGCAGCAAACAACACCCCCTCAGAACAATTAGATCAACAACACTGAAACACAACAACGACGAACTTCTAACAAGACCAACTAACCAAAATGCAAATATATATAGTTTTCAAAACCTATCGAGACCATCATGAAGAAATTGGTAGATTCAAACCTGATAATGCTTCCCAACTTTTAAAACTACCAAGAACCACAAGAGAAACCATCTTGGTACAACGAGAATGATCTTTGTCACTTTCACAAAATCAAAAGACACAAAACATCAAACTACATGAGGCTCAAGAATATTATCCAAGACCTTATAGAGAGTGATATCATATTTGTTGAAGTACCAGCCAGTAATCAGTATTTTAAGATATACAAGACCCCTATGCTCGATCATAACAAAGGAAACAACAATGAGAAAGAAAAAGATTACACAAATGTGTAGCATACCTATTCCAATGTGGTCGCTTCCTGTGATAGTGTCATTACTATCATCACCATCAAAGGATCTAGTGTTGAATGTGGAGTCACCACATGACATGGTAAGGTCACCATCCAAGGAGTCCCATTTCAATCTAGGGCACAACCTACTCAACCAACAATAAGCACTAGCAAGTATAATCTCTTAGATCAACTTAAAAAGACCCCCGCACAGATCTCTATCTTAGAACTATTGAGGCTATCCCCCACGCATAGGGAGATCTTAGAGGAAGCTTTTTCTACGTCATCCATTCTTGAGGATATAGATATCGAACAATTTCAAGCTATGGTAGGACATATCATTAATCATCTCCTCACCTTCTCTGAACAAGACCTATCATCACAACCATCTCATAATTGTGCTTTACACCTGGAGGTTATCATTCATAAGAATAAGGTTAAAAGAGTCTTAGTAGATGGAGGTGTTGGCCTAAACATTTTCACCGTTTAGTTGATCAAAAATTTGGGCTATCCAAAGGATACTATTTAGAATACAAAGAGCACCACCATCAGGGCGTATGATGACCAAGAACGAGTATCACAAGGCATCATCGCACTACCCATCCAAGTGGTCCCCCTCATTGTAGAAACTACATTCCAAGTGTTATACCTTGATCTTCCATACAACATACTACTTGGTTGACCCTGGATCCATGCCTTAAAAGTTGTAGCTTCAACCTACCATCAATGTGTAAAGTTTCCTTTCGAGGGTAGAGAAGTTACTATCCATGGAGATCCCTAGCCTTTTTACTATTACAAGAATCTTGAGGCCAAATTCTATAAAATCCCCCAAATACCCAATAATGACAAAGGGCCTACACCTTCTACCTCATTTGTTGACCCATCATCCCTTGCATCTACCTCTGAAATGAAAGCACCCATTGTGCAAAGCGTCCCCGACATCAAAGTAGTGATCCAGGATGATGGTTGTGGAAAGTATAAGCTAACAATGGATACTTTTGTGTTGGGAGAGTTACCTCTTTCTCCCAAATCTCATGGAAAACCCACACCTAGCAACAATATCCCTAAAACTATCAAGATGGTAGCTACTACCTTCACCAAATGGGGGGACCTGAACAAAGAAGATGTTAACGAGGAGGATATCTCTAAACTGCTCTATCAAGATGAAAGACCTGTCCCTGTTCTTCCCATGGAAGATGATAACAAAGGCTTACAACTGATGAAGGGAATGGGATATACCAATGAGAAACTAGGAAAAAATGACAATGGTTTGCTAGAACCTATCGTTCCTAATAAACATCCAAAGAATCTTGGCCTAGGTTGTACTACTAGCAAGGTCACCCTTATTGGAAAAGGTGCTTCTGGTAAATGAGCTGAGGCTTCTTCTTGGTTACCAACATCGCATGATAATACCCTAGATGGCTTCCCCCTCGATGTTGCTGACCTATTTGAGAATAAATCCCTCTTCATACTATCCATCATCCTTTACCCCAAGCAACCGACCAAATGAAATACACCTAGTATACCCACAACTCATTGACTTGGACCAACCAGGACCATCGATTCTAGATTTATTCAAAAATAATGAAACAATCTCATAATTCATGGGACTCCGAGATAACTTACCCTAGGCAGATAATAAAGCAGGAATTGATATAGAGCTAGACACAAGGGCATACTATGAGGAGACAATTGAATCCTTCAGTTGCAAAATGGATGACATGCAACTAACTTGCAGATCTTTGAGTGAAAACCACACCGTGACACTCTCTAATCTTAAAATAATAAAAAAGGGATGTATCTGAGGGTGAAAACCTCTTTGAGGCACCCAAGGATGAGGGATTCAATCTCCCCCTTAGTGAAATGCATCCAAAAAAGTCACCAGTCTTAGTAGAAAAGGCCACTCCAGTCAATGTGGGAACAAAAGAAGCACCTAAGATCACTTTCTATGTCGAATCTTCGTTGGATGAAGAATAGAAGAACCTAGCAGAATTCCTGAAAGAGCGAATATCTAACTTTGCATGGTCATATATAGATATGTCAGGGATTGATCCAAAAGTGGTAGTGCATCATCTAGCAGTCTATCCTGAAGCCAAACCAGTAAAGAAAAAGTTAAGGAAGATGCACCCTCAGATAGCATTCTTGGTCAAACTTGAGTTACAAAAGCTTCTTGATGTTGATTTATTTGACCAATAGATTATCTTGAGTGGGTTTCAAACCTGGTACCAATCTCTAAACCCACTGGGGGCATCATAATATGCACTGATTTCATAGATTTAAACAAGGCATGTTTGAAGGATGATTTCCCTCTTCCTAACATCAACATCATAGTGGCCTTAATAGTTGGGCATGAAATGCTATCACTCATGGATGGTTTTTTGGGCTACAATCAAATGATGATCACTGAGGATTGACACAAAACTACATTCACTTGTCAATGGGGGATATACTGTTGGAACATGATGTCGTTTGGGCTAAAGAATGTAGGAGCAACCTATTAGAGAGCAATGACCCTCATCTTTCACGACATGATCCACAAAATAGTTGAATATTATGTGGATGATATTTTGGAAAATCCAAAGAAAAGGAGTGAGCACATGCAAGTCTTAGGATCCATCTTTGACAGGTTTGAAGAGTATAAGGTATAGCTAAACCCAAAAAAGTGTGTCCTTTAGGTTACATTAGGGAAGCTTCTTGGCTATATCGTCTCACAAAGAGAGATAGAAATTGATCCAGCAAAAGTGAAATCCATCCTAGACATGGAGCCACCGCAAACATTAAAATAGATGAGAGGGTTACAAGGAAGATTGCAATCCATCAGGAGGTTCATAGCGCAACTATCAGACAAAATCAACCATTTTTTGCATCTTCTCCATAAAGGAATAACTTACAAGTGGGATGAAAAGTGTGATAAAGCTTTCCAACATATCAAGGACTATCTATTAGCACCTCCAATGCTCATGCCACCAATATCGAACGAACCATTGATCTTATATATCTCAGCAACATCAGCAACACTAGGTGCTCTTCTGGCACAACATGATGAAAACATAAGGAAAGAGCCATTTATTACATCAACAAGACCTTGGTGGGATATGAAATGAACTATTCATCCATTGAGAAAGCACGCTTAGCATTATTTTTTGCTTCACAAAAGTTCAGACATTACATGTTGTCACATCAAATTAAGCTTATTGCAAAGATCAACCCATTAAAATACCTATTATCCAAAGCAAATCTAACTAGGCGAATGGCCAAATGGGTGATGATCTTGACTGAATTTGATATAGAGTATGTGGAGCACAAATAAATCAAAGGATAAGTGATCATAAACCAACTAGCATAGGAACCTATCTATGTAAAGAATCCATTGATATCTGAATTCTCGGATGGATTAGTATTCCTTGTCAATACAACAAATCATTGGAAGATGTAATTTGATGGATCGTTCACCCGACATGGATCAGGAGTAGGTATTCTCTTCATCACCTCTCAAGGTGATTACATCCAAAAGTCATATAGGCTATCATTTCCATGTACTAATAACATTGTTGAATACGAAGCCCTAATCATAGGTCTAAGGATAGTAGTTCAATGGTAGATACAAGAGATGAAAGTCTATGGAGATTCACATTTGATTATCAACCAAGTCAATGAAGACTAACAAACTAAGGACGATAAGCTTACTCCTTACAAGAAGATGGTATAGAATCTCAAGGACCTTTTCATTGATATAACTTTTGAGCAAATTCCTCACATGAACAACCAAGCAGCAGATGCTATGGAAACAATCGGGTCATTGTTAGACATGCCAAACAATGTCCTACAATGTGAATTCTTGGTAGAACAACTTCTCGTACCAAATTTTGAAATCTCAGAATCTGAATTTGTGTGTGTCATTGTTGGTCCTAGATCCCCATGGTACCATGACATCTTTACCTACCTAAGCAAAGGAACCCTCCCATCCAATATCACCTCTAACCTTAAGAAGACCTTTGTTAAGAAGGCATCCTGATTTATGATCTTAGGTGATACCTTATACCACCGAAGCATCGAGGGGACATTACTATGATGTCTTAAACAAGAGGAAGCCTTGACCTTTTTAACAGAAGTACATGATGGTATATGTGGTTTCAATTCTAGCGGTATGACTTTAGCTAAGAAACTATTGAGGATAGGATACTACTAGCTAACCATGGAAAGAGAAGCCCATCAGTATGTGCATAAGTGTGTCCAGTGTCAACAACATGGAGATCTAATTTATGTGCCAGCTCAGGAATTGCAACCAATGGTTATACCTTGGCCTTTCTCGTAGTGGGGGCTTGACCTCATAGGAAAGATTACCCCAATCTCATCTAATGGCCACAAGTTCATCATAACGACCACTGAATACTTTACCAAGTGGGTTGAAGCCATTCCTATGACCTACATAATAGGGAAGCAAATTTCTAAGTTTATCCTGAATTACCTCATCTGCCATTATGGTGTTCTGCAAACTCTTATCTCAAACAACAGAACACCCTTCAAGAATCAGGATGTGAAAGAGCTATGTCAAAAATTCAACATCCAACACTGATTCTCTACCCCGTATTACCCCTAGGGTGACAGTCAAGTTGAGGCTATAAACAAGAGCATTCTAAAGATCCTAAAGAAAATGGTCAATGAAGTTGGTCGTGACTGGCACCTACAGTTAAATCCCATTCTTTGGGCCTATCGAACCAGTATGTACACACCTACAGGTGCAACCCCGTTCTCCTTGTTCTATGGATCATAAGCCATCTTGCCCATTGAGGTCAAGTTTCCATCACTATGAGTGTCACTACATAACCTAATCACTTATGAAGAATACATAATATCTTGGCTAAATGAGCTAGAATTCTTGGATGACTGTCGTCTTGATGCACTTAATCACTTGTAAGTATATCAAAACCAAATGAAACAAAGCTATAACAAGAAGATTAGATATTGGTATTTCCAAGTAGGGGTTCTTGTCCGAAAGCATAATCAAAAGAATCTTCCAGATCAGGATAGTAAAGGAAAGTTTGAGCCTAACTGGTTAGGTCCCTTTGTCATCACAACAAGTTATGGATCAAGAGCATACCAATTTTCAACACCATAAGGTGAAACCTTTTAGGATCCAATTAACAACTTGCATCTTAAAAGGTTTTATGCCTAGTCTTGAAGGGTGTAAATCTGAAAATACAGAAAAAAGAGATCAAAATCCAAAATAAATAAGAAAAAGGATTGAAAAAATTAAAGAAAAACAATCATCCTCTAGTGAAAACCACTTTGGTGGTGCTTTGGGCAAGTACCTTGGTAAAAACCTAGAAAATAGGTGTCTTGCGTAAATAAAGTACCTCCATCTACCTGGGCTCTTTCTCCTATCATTCCATCGATCACATCGCATCCTTCATCCTATTTTGTCCATCACCCATCCGCGTCCATATCATAGCTTGATGTTTTGATGTATCGTATCCCCTTAGTACTACTTGGCATGTTCCAAAGGTCAGTTTGTCTTGCCTATATCGAGATAGTCTATCATATCACACCAGGGGCAATTCGTTATGGATCAGATCAAGTTCTTATATATCTTAAGGTCATTGAAAATCCCAAAAGTATTCGTAAAACATTCATCAGAAAATCCAAAAACACTTGCAAAATCAAAAAAATCCAAAAACATCAAAATCTTGTATAGCTAAAATCCAAAAACATTCATAAAATTGTAAAGGCAAAATCCAAAACATCTAAAACACATCAAAATCCCTAAAAAGGTCAAAACATAAAAAATCCAAAAATAGTACCATATTGAACTACGTTGTCTTTGAGCTTGAATGTAGGCAAGGCTATCATTGATGTGCCCCTGAGATACCCTAGGTTAGGCGTTTAGGAGCCCATCATAATAAACTAACATTCCACCAATTGCTAAATACCTTCACCTTCAATAAGTCGAGCCAGTTGAACTACGTGGTCTTTGCATGTATAACGTGTATAACATAGGCAAGGCTTATTTTTGATCAGCCCTCGAGGCCCCCATGATAGGTCTTTTAGGTTAGGTTCTTGGTCATAAAACTCAAAAACTCCTAAACATTCACAAAATTGAAAACCTTAAACATTTGTAAAACCGTGGAAAACCTTAAACATTGAAAAATCAGAAAATACCAAAAACATTTAAATAACAAAAAACACAAAAACATTATAAAACATTCAAAAGACCTAAACAACATCAAATATCTTAGAGAAAACCCTAAATGGCCTCAAATAATTAAATATAAAAATAAACATCCACATAAACTTTTGAAAAGACCAAAAACAACCTCAAAACATATTCAAAATACCAAAAACATTGAAATATTCTAAAAAATCCAAAACGATCCATCCCATTTCGCTTTCACTCAGAATAACCCTCCATCCATAATAAATTGATCGTCACCTTCTACCTTTGGAAAAACAAATAGAAAACAATTATCGCAAGTCATAAAGTGAGAACCTAAGGTGTCAAAATCTAAAGTCTATATCATAGGTAAACGAGTTAGTGAAGTTTGTATCAACGACTTATCATAAACCTCATCCTAATAAAAACATTTTATCAACATGTCCTAGGATGAATCCTTCCTGCGATGGGCATTAGTATCAAAAATCACCTTAGCTATATTAAACTGGCAAGAGATACAGATAACATTGACTATTTGTCTTTGATCTTTTCTTATGATTTATTTTAATGACCCATTTTGAGGACCTCTCAATGATGTCTATCAAAACGATTTAGAGAGAAAGGAGTGGGGCATCAATCATTATCTTTTGTTTGTTGTGCTTGTTGGTATTCTTGTAAAATAATCTTGGTGCATACTTGCTTGGTTGTGTGTAGGAAAGTTGGTTGGAGTACATTGTTGACTATTGCGTATGCTTCGGTCCGATATATTCTAAAGCTTCTAACTTACAGTCCAATGAGGTTTCCGTATGTTAAGGTGTGAACAAGAACTATTCTATTTGTTTGCAAAGTCAAAGTCCATTACACTAGATACAATGCCATCTTGGTTATCAATACCTTGATGCATCGTGTCTATGTGTTATATCAAAAATAAGGAACGGAAAAAAATCCCAATCCCAAGATATGAGCAAATCATCATTATGCATTTCTCATCACCATCTCTAATAAAGTCTCAGTGGATCATAGACTTTTTCAAATTTTTGAGTCAATCATCGAAATCAATGGTCAATCATCTTATTTCTTCTATCTTCTCTTTGTGCTAACTTGGTATCATGATAGTCAACAAAAAATTTCATCAATGCATCCATCCTACATCCACAAATCATCAACATGCATACATCTTGCATAAATCATGACATATCATAATATGGAGAACACATATCAATTGCATTATCATTTAAGTTGTCAAGAATAATATAGACTTGTTATTGTAAGCATCTTAAATCGTTGCATTAATATCATAAACATACATCACATTATCATGTCATAAGCATGAACATCTGCATTATTCGTCCATACATCCATATGCATACATCATCATCTCATAAATTACATACAAAAATACACAAAAAGAAATGTATCCACATCATTTGCATACACATCACATGAGCATATCATATCATCCATCCCATGGAATATCATAAAAAAAGGTACTAAAATAGAATATAACATTGCATCAATTCCATATCGTTACATCACATATCATCGCATCATAGATTATCATTACGTATTGCATAAGCATAAATAAAAGAATTGCATGCATACATGATCACAATATATAAGCATATCACATCATATCATCATCAAATACATCCATATATTCATAAGCATGAAATAAAATGAACACATCACATCATATATATATCAAAAAATGGTGAATGTCATGATACAATATCTGAGTCAGTGTATGTATATTGATCAAAAGTACAATATCCATGAGGCTATAAAAATGGAGCCCATGAATGTGTATCTATATAAAGAATCAAACAATAATAATAAAAAAGTGTTTGTACGAGCAAGATAGCCCTGATGGCTAATCCCCTCACTAGGTTGTCTCTTTGGCTGATCCTCAGCCCGGGGATGTGTCCCACTCCTCTGTGAGTAATCCGGTTGCCTAATCATCGTAGGGACATCCCGGTGGTAGTGCATGAGATAATAAGTAGCCTCGGTAACAACCTCTCGATACAATCGGGTAGACATTATTTGTCCCTGAGTTGTAGCTGTCATAGACTCTAGTTGTTGGCGCCGCCCAACCTCATATGCTAACTGCATATCAACAGTCTACCTAAGCTGACGCTCTTGGTCCCTCTCCACCATTAGTGTTTGTACTTGCTACCTAGACTGGTCTCTCTTACAATGATGACCAAAATTTTCTGACGAGCTTGATCTTGCTCACCCTTCACCACCTACAATTATTGTTGCAACTATTGTATTTGTGCATCACGGGGATCTGGCCCCGACGGTGGCTGTTGTGGAGGTTGTTGTTGTATCGGTGACTACTAATTCAATGGTGGTGCTCCCGAGACCTATCCATAATGATGTTGGCCATCTTGGCTATCCTGTCCTCTACCTCTGCCATATGGACCTTTACCCCATCCTCTGCCCTATTCGTCATTTGGTTGTCCTCTACCTCTGCTTACACCCCTCCCTCTTAGCCTCCCTTGTGGAGGTACACTGTTGGATTTGTAAATCATGGTGGGGGAATGAACCATGCATCATAAGCAGGCGTCGTCTGTGCATCCCCCTATCCTTGATCATAGGCCCATGGCCTAGCAACCAACTATCGAAAGCCCTTAACAATATCATGGGATGGGATCGTGTGTCCCCATGCTGTCTTTCAAGCTGACCTGGAAAAAATGGCGGTATACTGATCATCAAGACTGTCCTACCTCTCTCCAAACTATTTGGCTACCTTATCAAGCACCTCTCAATCATAGTGTGCTCTCAACCCTACATATATTGAATTTGTCGAGCGAAGAAAAGCTATTGCACATCGTCATACCAAGCTGGCATCTGAACACATGGTTGCCATCTGAATATTGTCATGTCATCGATCATTCAACACTAGTATGGAATGTCGAGCTACACTTTGTGCTGCAAAGTGATGGCACCCTTGTATCTCCAAACAATAGGATCATCTGGCTCTACATTTGCCATATGAACAATAGGTTGAAGCACAATGATGTGCTCCCAGGCCCAAATATGGAGAAGATTGACTCCTGTGCCAATAGCTCTGCCATCGCAATAAATGAAATCATGCATATCATGGTAAAGGGAGGCCAACATCACTGGCCCCCATGCATACAAGGTCCTCTGGAAGAGCATCATGTGCCAAGCCAGACCCCATCCCGAATTGAATCCTTTGCTCCGTCAATCTGGAGCAACCAACCCTGAGACCACTATCACAATAATCAGTCTGAAAGTTGACACCTGACCTTTATACATCTCGAGGTCAGTCTGGGACTTGACCAGGACAATGTCCTCTTAGTCAAGCATTTCATGATAAACATCATATCTGGCATCAGTGTCATATATCGCACACTCACCATGTATTGACAAACACAAAATCCACCATACATCCTCTAACATCACTGTTGCCTCACCGATAGGTGAGTGGAATGACGAGGTCGCGCTATGCAATCATTCGCATTGCACTATCATCATCACTAAAATGGGTTCGGATGACAGGCATGTAAGCAACGTACCACAAGCCAATCTCCCCTAGGTGCTCATGTCACAACTCAAACAAATCATTGAGTCTAGAAAAAACTATCGGTCAATGCTTGCGGGACATCAAAGGCAAGATAACCTCCTGCATCCACAAAGCACACGGCGTAAAAAATCATAGAAAATGGCTAATTTTGGAGTTTTTATCCCCCAAAATGATATTATCATTGCTATTTATGATAGCGTCACTATAATTCAAATTCCAAATGACGATGTTCAAGGCATTTAAATTGCAATTCGTGATATGTGTCGCTATTTGACCTTGGAAAACCCTAACCCTAAATTTCAAATCACAAGTTGCATCGCTATTTAAAATTTGAAACCCTAATTTTAAATCATGAACTGTGTTGCTATTTACATATGCATTGCTATAAATCAAAATAGCGTTGTTATATGGCAACACCACCAAAATTCAATTTTTAAAATGCATTAAATGCACCTAAAAGTCAAAATTCAAATCAAGTTTTGAATCACATACCGATGGTTCTGTTCCTGGAAGCCTCTGGTACTCGTGAACTTGATTGGAAATGTGTCGTGGGAGCACTCATTACGCCATTTCGTCAAAGGGTCAAAGCTCAAAATGCAAGAATCATGGAGGTGTGAATGCACAAATGAATTGAAAGTGACCCTTCCTCACCTATTTATGCTCGCAAATTAGGGATTTTTGCCCTAATTTAACCATGAAGCTAGGGTTTTTCACCATTTTCACCAATCTTGCCAAACTGAAGCTTATTTTGCATCATTTTTTACATTTTTTGGCATGTGCTTTGCATCTTGGAGCCTTTTCGGATCCCTTGGGCAACATTTTACCTTTGTCGAGAAATCAACCCAAAATTCAAAAAATTTGCCCGATTTCTCGAGGGGGTAGGGAACCAACTTATTCCTTTTGCTGGGGCAACAGTGGGGCATCAAAAAATTAGTTTTTTTTAATTTTTAATTTGTTGATTTAAGCAACAGTTTTTAATCCGAAGGGCGTCAGTCTTTGAACCAACGTAACAGGTACCTCACTTCAAAGAGGGGCAAAATATAGTCACTTAAAAATGTCCTAAATGATATCATATACTCGAATCAAGTATACTCACATCATTTCATCTTAAAACTCATCCTCTTTTTGCTTAATTAAGTAAATTAGCCTAGCTATTTAATTAATTGCATCATTTTCACCTATTAACCTAATTTATTGAATTAGGTTAATTCACACCCTTCCATGCTAACATTTTGTCTAATTGAATTAAATACATCAAGTTATTTAATTTAATCCCTAAATCTTCTCATTTAATTAAAATAACCCTAAGTTATTTAAATTAAATATCATTACACTTTCCCCTTTTCATTAAATCACTATATTTAATGAGAATCATCTAATTCCCCTAATTGTATAATTAAACCTTTGTTTAATTATCAATTAATCTAATTCCCCCCACTTGCAAGGGAATATTCCTCCTTTGTACATTCCTCCAAAAGGAATATTCCCATGGAATATTCCTTCCCTTTTTACACAATTAAACTTTGTTTTAATTTGCTAAATTGTCTATTTTCCCTCACCCATGAGAATATTCCAAGTAATATTCTCTTTCCTCACTCATTTGTAAAAGGAGAATAGTCCTTTCTTAACAAACTTACTTGACTTCTCGAGCAAGTTAACTTGTGACCTTTTGTGCAAGTTAACTTGTGACCTCTTGGACAAGTTGAAAGTGTGTTTGTTTGAACAAAGGAGAGCCCTTGATTAAATCTCATCATTGATTCCCATCCGTTGATGAGAATCCATGATCCATACCTCCAACTTCTCCCATCCTTGATCGTTGATTAGCTTTTTCAATCTTAGCCCTTCATTTTTTATTTGCTTCATATAAATAGGTCACTATTTGGAGACAAAGGGATCCATCTTTTTCAAGCAAACTCATGCTGTTGAAATCACTCACACTCACACTCATATTTAGCACATATTTAACATTTTTTTAGTTTAACCACTTTCATAATAGCTTAGCTTCCATTAATGACTACCATGGTAACTTAGATGCATACATTTAGCTTGTTTATTAATTAGGGTTTGAATATTTTAGCTTAGAATCCATTTAGATTAACTTTGCATTTGCATATCTTAATCATTTTAACATAAAATCATGTTAAATTAGCTTGCATCATGCTCATTTAGATCAAAATCATGTTTCATCACACATCTCACAATGGTTTCACCAATTTTCTTCAATAAAATTAGTTGAAACAAAGCTCATTTATCCACGAGATTGGGAAAGGGTTGTTGTTTCACATCAACGTGACACCACCCCCACAACAGGATAAGTTTCGATGGATTAGAGTAGGCATTTAAAAGCTATCATAGTTTAGTATGTTAGTTTTGATAGATGCTTGGTTTAATTTGCATTTGATTGATTCTATTGAGATTGACATTAGTGGATTCATTATGCTTTGATTCTTCATGGATCAAGCATAATTGACCCATACTAATCTGTCGGTCATAATCACCGAAGTTGGATAACTATTGCAATTTTTGCTCCTATTTGGTGGCCTTTAGGAAGACTTCGTTCATAGTGAGAGGATCATGCATGTCCACTTTTGCTCCAATGTGGGGCCTAAGTCCCAATATGAACTTTCGGATATGAAAACGTTCATCTCCCTGATACTGGGGCACATAATTTAGTAGGTTGGTGAATTTTTCCCAATATTGGGTCAGAGTCATGCTCCCCTAAGTTAGGTTTTAGAATTTTGTCACCTTCTTGTCAAAAAAGAGTTGCGGTAACCATCTCTTCCTAAAAGATTAGAGGAAGAGCTCCCAAGTAATCTCAACAAGTTGAAGTTTCCTTTCGGTCTTTTCATTATCCCACCAAGTAGCTGCTTCTCCTGAAATCTAATACATAGCCCATGCTACTTTAGTTTGGTCAGATAGTTTACAGAGTCTAAAGTATTTCTCCATCTCAATAATCCATGCCTCATCTCCTGCTCTGATGGATTTACCATCAAACTTAGGTGATGTTACTCTTTTGAGACCCTTTCCTAGTTCTTCCTCAATTTTACCTCGAGGGCCTTCTCCCTGATTGACTTCCACATTCTTGAGAACCTGTTCCTCATGTGCCACTTTGACCTCATGTTCTATGTGATCCATATGAGCCTCTTGTTTGGTCAATTTTTTGACCCACTACCGCCCATCTCTTGCCTGGTGGTCACCATGCTGGCTTACACCCGACCTGCATCACATTTCACATCTATTGTAACTTAACACTGGGTTCTACAAATAAATGTTCTTATTCACATACACTACATACACATGCATATATCAATCATTCATTAAGGACATACACATTCATGCACAGTAAACATGTTTGAGTTCCTCATTTAACCACACCAAAAATAACATCTTGCTTTATTTATATTAAGTGTGGGTTAATAGACCCTTATTTACAAAGCTTCTTGTTACATTAGTTAGTTTTGTCATTCTCAAAAAGAGGACACTCCTTAGGGTCCTCATCATAATTTACATCTATTTTCTTAAAAGAGGAGGGTTGAGCACGCAAGCTCTCCTTTTCCTCTTTAGTTAATAAGGGTGTGCTTGGTCCACACCCTAGGGGCCAATCTTTGATTGCAGAAAGCTTCTTAATCTTAGGAGTTATCTTTGACTACTCAATCTTCTTGGCCCTCTCCAGCTTAAGTCGAGTGAGGGCTTGAGCTAGAGTCTCATCGTCGAGAATCTCGGGTTGAACCTTGTTCTTGGTGTTTTCTTCCACTATGACTTTCTTGTTCGAGGTCCTAACGATCTTCCATTTCCTTCTTATTGACTTAGACCTTCCCATACCTGCATTCAATCCAGGTTCAGTCAATTCTCATGACAACTTAATTTGGTCAAGGGTCAACTATTCCCCAATCGTGGTTATTAAGGACTCAAAAGGCCTAGAGTTGAACCCTAAGCTCTGATACCAAATGTAATAACCCATTCTAATTATTACTTAATTATATTATTGCAAATGACATTATGAATATTTAATTTTAAAAAGACATAACTAAGCAGCTATTTTCAATCATAGCAACACATGTCTAATTAAAATAAGAGTCATAATAATATCTATTCATTTCCAAATGTCAATTACAATATCCAAGTTGACTTGGCTCATTTGGCCACAAAGTCAATACAATATATAATTTTACATCAAGGTTACATCATAGGCCATGATATTCACAAAAATGTACAAGGTTTCCTCTTGACGCTCACCTCCTCTAGTGGACAAGAACATGGTTGAAGTTCTTTACCAACCAACCACGAAGCTTATGCTTCCCCAAAATTCTTCCAACTTGAAGAATACCTGACCCTACACAAAAAGTTTAGCAAGAGAATAATCTGCAAGGTGGAATCTGGTGCATGCCAAAACATCAACTTGCATCTCTATCAATGACTTAGAAAAAAATGCAAGATCTATGCTAGGAATGGCTGAGAGTGTTATCACAAAGTCCATACATACATAATGGGCTAATTGCTTGGGCAAGCATAAAAATTAAGTTCCAACAACAAATGATAGGTTTTGGATAAAGCAAAAAACTATACTATTTGAACTCCATTTGGCACCCATCCCGGAAGGTAATTTTCAACAACACAGTTATCTCTTGGCAACTATCTACCCTCTAGTAGCATCCACCCTTAGGTGCTCTAGTCTACTTAGGAGTTTCTATTCTACTCAAACAAGAGTTCTTTACAAACATATCTATGGAAAAGTAATTTAGTCTACTTATTTCCTCAACTTTAATAAAATTAGAAAAAATAATCCATTGGATCTGTTCATTACATTATCCATTCATTTCACACATATGTCACATGATTACATTCAACGTAATTCAATATTCATTTAAAAATGAATTAAATAAGTAACAAAAGAAGGTATGCCACAATTATGTGTATGTACGTAGATGAAGGTCTATGTGCATACACATATATGTAACATCTTAAGTTATTAATTTGTGCATACATTATGAAATAAAAACCATTATAACATATTGCATTTATTCAAATAATGCTATAGATTTGTCATATCATTTGACAATAATACAAGATGTAAAATTTTCCTTTTTCTAAGAAATAAGAACAAAACTATTTGAATAGTTTTCACATACTAATGTGTTGTTTCTATCAAAAGAAATGTTGTTCGTATCAATACAATGTTGTTTACAGAAGTTTTGCAGTTTCATTTTTCAAGTTAACAAGTGTTTCATTTATTCAAGTCTCATCCAGGGACCCTTAGTTAATCAAATACAATCATGATCAAAGATCTAAAATGAAATAACTATCATTCTCATGTTTTCATTCAAAGTTCTAACATTATGAGAACATTTGTATATAATATACATATAAAGAATAGGGGAAAACGATAATGATATCATTTCTTGCAAGGTAATAAAATTTGAATGACATACTGGTCGTTTTAACAACAATAATATTTTGCACATAAATTGGAATCAATTTTAATATGGCTCAGGGTTTGAAGAACCCACATCCATTGATATAAATGTATTTATGCCATAATCGTTCTATGGAACTACTGACAGTTGGTTGACTGTTGCTTAACATATAATAGTACCGAGTTGAAGCCTATGCATGCTGACCCTTGACTTACTTGCATTCGTCCAAAGGGACGATCTAGGTTTCATTCGCAGGGAACGATAATCAACATACATAACATGCAATCATAAACTTAGAACGATACATCGTTTTGCCTTCATCCTTTGTAGACGAGTAGACAAGGAATATTATCACAACGATATGGTAAAACAATAATCATCAAATAACAATGGAATGACATAATGATCCACCATCATTCTCTATAGATGAGGCGACATGGTTGCCAACGATGTTATCCATCATTCCCAGATCGGATTCCATGGTTATTGCACCCATATGGTGTGGCATACTGAAGGGTCTAACTCACAGTAAATGATATAACATAAAGATTACAATGAAGGATTTTGCTACCTACCCTTAGAGGGGGCGATAACAATTTAAGAATTGTTTCATTCCAAATCACAGGCTATCGGTTCACCTGATTAGCTGTGTGATTGGATAAGTATAATCACATGCAATAGATAAATAAATATGGCAACATCATAAAACTTACAGGGTATGAAATAATTGACTTTCATGCCATTAGAGAAGCATGCACAAAGCATGTTCAAGAAAAGAATGGTCGACATGACCTTGCATACAATAGAAAATGTAACAAATTCAATCGAAAGAATTGTATATAGAAGAGCAATGAATAAATTTACTCTGATTCAATAGAATCGTCGAAATAAACAAATCATACTGTGCTTAAGAATAAACAAAACTAGAAGTGCAAGCATTTCATAGTAAAAATCATCAAATACCTTTGATTTTGAGGATTTTTCCCTTGGCTTTTTCCTCATGCTTCATCGAACCAACCGTTCTCCTTCAGTTGGCTTTGATGATATGTTACCAAAATGGTAACTTTCTTTCTTTTTCCTGTGTGCTCCACTAAAGGGGCCATTCAAATCTTAATGGTCATTAATTATTAGCCACCCCATACATCAAATTTGAATATTTTCCTTAAATTTGATTGCAGGCCACGACTTCATAAGATCTTCCTCATGATATTATTTGAATTCTATAAATATGATTGTGATAATTTCAATTCCAAATTTGATTTTTAAGGAATATAAATATATGTATATATATATATATATTATATTTATATTTATATATATTTGCACACATATGTACATTCTTTGATATATATATGTGTGTATATACACACACACACATATATGTATTTGTTCATATATGTTTATATGTACATATATCACTATTTAAATAAGAATGGACTTTTATCTTATTTTGAACAATAATGTTTAAATGAAGTGGTTTTTCTGAGCCTTTTCAAAATACATACATTCATTTATGTGTTTAATCATACTATTGTTTTCTTTTTAATTTTTAAAACACAAGATCAAGATAGACAATTAAATAAGAAATCACATGTATTTGATTTCACAAGTCTACCTTTTCAATCATCTAATCATTTCAAATCAGATTAATATAATCTCCTATATGAATTTCAAATGCAATCATCATGCCATTTTGTGGTGTGTGCACCCAAATTCCATCAAGGTTACTATTCGATCTGGCTAAATGATCCTACTTCAACCATGTTCTCGTCCTTCAACCTTGTTTTCCTATATTTGCACAAACTTGCACTTACACAGTTTATCAATAACGTTCAATCATAATAAAGTTATAAGATAGTTCAAGAGATCTCATAGTCAAAAGATGGTCAACTTCTTTCAAACTTTCAAAAAATATCAAATTTTTCATTCAACATATTGAATTTTTTCAATAATTCAATTTATCATATTATAATTTAAATGTAATAAAAATTGGGTTATGACAACAACAAACCCTAACCCTTCCTCATATGCGGGTTAAGTAAAAAAAACTAAAACCTTTTTTTCATTTTTGGCACCTAAGACTCAATAAAATATTTTCTTTTCTTTTCCTTACTCTTCTATAAGCCTGGATATTTATGATATGAAACCCATCCTTAGTTTTCATTAATGATTTAAAGATACAAAAATGTCAATAGTTTCACTAGTGAAATATGGTATATTCTTTAGGAAAGCTACTGGTATGTGATCTCTTTGAGCTAGGACAAGATGGTTTTCACCATTGAATATAACAAATACATGTTGTCTTTGGGTAGCCATGTAAGGAGTATGAATAATGTTCTATTTAACTGAATGATAAGTGTCAATGGCTAAGAGAACCTATTGAATGAAGGCGTAGATTAAGCTATAAGAGATGGTATTACTGGACTTTTGGATCTTTTTGGTGGAGATAAAGAATTACTATTTACTCTTCTTGAAGTAAAAGATTATAATTCAATGAATTTGAAGTTACCACTTGAAGATGCTCTGGTTTATATTCTTGGCATGAAAGTTGTAGGATTGATCTAGAACCAAAGTGTGTAAAGTGTGTAGAGTCACTAGGTACTTAAAGGATTACCTCTAATCACTGCAATTTCTACGTTCAACATCCATCTTCTCAAAAATGATATGAAGTTCATCAACTTGGTCCCATCGGGCATGAAAAAAAATATTTTCACATGAAATTGCACCTTGTTGAAATCTGGTTCAAAATTCCAATGACACAATGGGAGTGATCTCAAAGTTTAGAACCTTACAATTAAGATCAGACCTCCGAAAAAGGTCAACTTCCTTTCTAGACTAGATATAAAGTGTTGATCCAACCCAACACAGATTAAACCTATAGACAACCTTGATCTAATAACTTACAAAGGAAAAGAGAGAGAGATGGAGGAAAATAAAAGAAGCGGTGATGCACCTGTATCAAGATAAGTTTCTTCCTTGGTTACTACAACATAAAGAATCAATAGGAAATTGCTAGAGGTTTACATAGATCTCTTGCTTATAAAATTTTACAGGTATGAAGGTGAGGGGTTAATGAACACCAAGAGGGAAAAAAATCTATACTTATCTCTTGCAACCAAGTTTTACACAAAAAATATATTTAGGAAAATAGTAAACATTCATCCAAACATGAAGATAATAGATTATACAACATGCTAGAGAGATAGAAGAGGTAAGAGTGAGATATTTTTATTGAATACGAGGCTTAAAGCTACTTTATAAGTCTATAAAATACCAAAGTGTATGTATTTTATAAGAGAAATAGAGGAAACACCCTTAAAATTGAAGAGAACAAAGTGATTTTTAACCTTCAAAAGAGGTACCAAGGAAAGAGAACATGTGATAGGGTATGAAACCCTAGCTACAATATTGCTAATGACTTACAAACATGTCCACTAAAACTTGAGGTCAAAGTGTGATAAAATATTATTGACACCACAACCATACCTTTGCATTGATGAATTCGAGGTTGGAGTGCATAAAACCCCACAAAATTAGCTAAAAAATTGTAGCTTAGGAATGATCCTTTGATAAAAAGAGTCTGCAATCCATAAATGAGGTATATGCACTTCTTTTTTCCCTTGGAATCCATGCCAAAATGTGTTTAAATCCCATACCAGGCCTCCATAGATCGAGATCTCATAGTTCTAGGAGTCATTGAGCATTAATGGTATTTTCTAGTCAAAGAAAGAGACCTCGATGGTCGGCAGGAGCTAGACATAACTGAGAACTTGGAACCAATGTTCTAGGTTCTTGTTAGGTCTTGGGTTTTGGGTGGAACTTGGAATTTACACTTAGAAGAAATTGCAATGACAAGCGTCAGGCCCATAAGAGAACTAGGAAATGGCCGCAAAGAAACCATGACTTGACAGGTGTTGGGTCTAGGAGAGAAATCGAGGCTAGAACTAGAAGGAGATGGTTGGCAATAAGAGTCTAACAAGACAAATAACTTGGGACCAAGAAGTTTGGGTTCCAAGTTCCAACATGAACCTGTCGTTTGAGGAGGAAGGGAAGAAGGAAAATAAGTCACAAGGATCAGGTGACAAAAGGGAATAGGGACCTAGAGCCAAGGTTCTAGGTTCTCGTCGAGTCTCATGTTTTGATTGGAACCTTAAGAAGAATGCAAGACTTGGGAGGTAAAAGGATGAGGACCTAGAACTAAAGGTTCCAGGTTCTTGTTGAGACCTTGGTTTTGGTTGAAACCTTAAGAAGGTGGGACTTTAGGGGTGGAAGGGAATGAGGACTTGGAACCAAGGTTTGAGGTTCCCGTTGGGTCCCAAGTTATGGTTAGAGCCTTAAGAAGAAGGTGAGACTTAAGGGTATTAGGGAACAAGGACTTTGAACTAAGGTTTCTAGTTCTTGTCGGGTCTCAAGGCTCGATAGGGACTTGAAGAGATACTAACGAGGTGGGAGGGAAGGAGAGCTTGAAACTTGGGTTCTAAGTTCTTATCGGGGCCCACAACTTGACATACACCAAAGTAGAAAACACCCCCATACTTAGGCATTTTGGAGATTTTCAATTAGGTAACTAGCTTAAGCATGGGAAGGGGAATCCACAACCACCAGAGGCACATTTTAACATGATAAACCCATTTATATTTCTCGGATCAGTGGGAAGTACAATGGGGGCACAAAGTGACAATGCATACCATCATCATATCATGATTTTAGACACTAACTGTTGCCAATTTTAATTATAATTTTTACAAATATTTTCATATATTTGATTTAAAAGTTGCTTAAGTCAGGTAACAAATCAATCATTTTTATGGTGGTTGGTTGTCTTTTCAAGTATTCCCTTATATTTAGTAGACCATCCTTACAAAAAATATACTATTGCCCAAGTATTCTTTGGCCAAATCTTGCACTTTCTGTTAGAGTAATAAGTTATTACACTTAATTAATTATATCATATTGGTTAATTAATTAAGTCACTTATTCCTTTATTTACTTAAGCTAAACTTAGGCACATTAATAATTGATTAATTATTAAGTGTGCACACTAGGGTTTCATTTAGGGTTTCCCTTTTAGGGTTTCTTGATCTCCTTCATAAGGATTGATCTCTTTGTAATAATTGATTCTCAATAATGCATTTTTACTTTGAGGTTTACAGAACATCTTCTTTGGTTCTGCATGTCTTTTGCATGTGACAAGTGATTGCATGCAAGTGATCTTGGTTTCTAACATGGTATCGAGTCTAAACCTGCAAAATTGTTCGCGGATCCTCAAGATATGGCCTTTCAAAGTTGAGAGTTTCTAATGCAAAGGGTTTCCACAGGCATCTTTTTGCAAGATCTGGGAGTTGTGAAGCTTCTAGTACATTTTCAGGCAGATCAGACCTCACCATCAGATCCAGAGCATCCAAGAA